>CATIWM010088489.1:0-17136 GCA_949671775.1 Mallotus repandus | reverse complement strand
CACATCCATTTGTTTCAATTGAGTCCAAATCATTCTAAACTTTTTAAATCTCACTCTTTACTTTATTTTTAATCCTAATCCCTTTTATTCTCATTATCTCACTAATTTCGAGTTACATCAAAATTCAAAAATTCTTGCTCTTTGATCGAGTATAAATCATAGCTTAACCCGATACACTAGGCTAACTATATATATACTAACTTATTCTTAAACTCAGCCAATATATATATAAATGCAATGTAATATGTATGCAAATGTACCTATAGTAGAGTACGGGTGTGACAGCAGGTCTGCCATTTCTTATTGTATAGCTTCTTACCATACAGGATTGGACAAGGCTTGCTTGTAAGTTTTAGGAATGGAAATCATAAATGTAACAACGAGTGCTTTGTGAGTCTTTTTGTTTAGTAAGCGTTGAGTATCCTTGGTGATAGTTGGGTCCAATTCAGGGTTGTTTTTCAATTTTAGTCGAGTGACCATATGGGATCCTTAGTGGTTACCATTTATACCTGCATTAGAAAAATTAAGGTCAATGTATAATCTATTACTTAAATCTAGAAACTCACAAGTGAGAGTAAAGGGTTACTCGTTATGAGTGTCATTGCAGTTATTGAAAGCGATGTCATTGGATGACAAGTCTTCAATGGGAACAACATCATATATATTGAGGCAGTGCCTATGCTGGCGATGCTGTCGTCGATGGCTGGTATAGGAGTGTTGGTGATGTCTTTTACAGTTAATGGAGTTTGAGAGGACACTGGAACTAGTTCTGGTTGTTGATTGAGGAAGGTGGTGGTGCATTCAATGGAGTCTAGTTGCATCAGGTTCTTGTTTGGTGGGACCATAACTTTATTACTATTTAGTGGGAGAGCAATTGTAGAATTATTATTGTTTGTTGCTCGAAGGTGCTATTGGGAGTTAGTGTCGTTGTCGATAATGAGAGGAGCATGAGTTGTATCAATGTCGTTCCCATTTTCATGTTCATAAGATGCCGTTGATGAGTTTGTGCACATGGTGCAAGTGGATGTTTTGTGAAGCATTGGACGAGTTCCTCTATTAACTATGCCCTCCTTATTATAATCACTTTATTTTTCTTGGTTATGGGTTGTTCGTTCAATCAAATCCAAGGGGTCGGAATATGTAATTACCTCTATATTGTCTTGAGGCATGATTTCTTATTGAGGAGCAAAGGGGAACGTTGTTTCATCAAACACAACATGACGAGGAATGTAAATTTTATTCGTTAGTGGACATAAGCATCTATAACCTTTGTGGATAGTATTGTAACTAATAAAAACATAAGGATACATTCGTTTGGAGAATTTATTTTTGCGTGATCTCTGAGGTAAGAGAAGCACCTGCAACCAAATATTTTTAAACTCCCATAATCGGGTTCATGATTGAACAATTTAGAATAAGGTATTTCCATGTTAATGAAGGTAGATGGCATACGATTTATTAAAAATACAGCAGTTAAGAAGGCATCTACCCAGTAGTGAAGTGGTACATGAGCTTGAAACATTAGAGTAGGACCAGTCTCTACAATGTGACGGTGTTTCCTTTCAGCAACACTGTTTTGCTCAGGTATATAAGGACAAGAAAATTGATGTTGAATGCCACAATTAGATAGATGTTTTTGAAAATCATGAGGTATAAATTCTCCACCACCATCACTTTGAAAAATTTTGATTTTTCTTTCAAACATATTTTCAACTTCTTTTTGAAATTTCAAAAAATGTTCAAAGAAATTATATTTTCATTTAAGTGGAAAAATCCATGTATATCATGTGCAATCATCAACAATAATATAGTACTTAAATTATTAACACAAGTTGATGGGAGCCGGTCCCTATAGGTCGCAATGAATTTTATCTATAGGAAATTTTGTGATTTTATTAGATGGAGAAAAGGGAATTTTGCAACTTTTTCCCATTTGATAGCTAATACAAATTCCTTTTTGTTTTTCCCAACTCGAAATATTAATCAAGTTTTTGTTATGCATGAATTGTAAAATTTTTGAATGAGGATGCCCTATTCTCTTATGCCAGATAAATTGTGAAGCATTTCGTTTGAAGGCAGCCAAAGCTTTATGTTTTACATCATCTAAGATGTAAAGTCCACCATATTTATGGCCTTTAGCTAGGATTATTCCTTATGGAGACTTAACAAAAAATCCGTTATGTGTAAATTCAATATTGCAAGCATTATCCTTAGTTAGTCGTCCTACAAAAATGAGATTTTTTGCAATATGAGAAACTATTAACACATTTTTCAAACTTAAAGATCCATATTCAGTTTTGATTTTTCCTTCACCTGTATATGAAATGCCTAGACAATCACCATTGCCAAAGAATATTTTGTTATTTCCCTTATAAGGTGCAATTTTCATGAGTTTACCTGTATCATTTATCATGTGAGAAGTGGCTCCGGAATCGGTATATAGGTTTGGATCATCTTTGTTTCTTACTATTATGGTTACGAGTGCCTTTTGAAGATGGTCCTCAGGTTGAAAAGAATGGTCAAATCGGTTCCAGCATTCAAGAGCTATGTGGTTAAATTTACCACAGATTTGACAAGTTATTCGGCCTTGTTTGTGATTGATGTCATTTTTCCAATCTTGGAGTTATTCTTTTTTAGTCATTTGAGTGTTGTCAAGGTTGCTTTGGATATGATTTTGTCAAGGGTTTGAGTTGTGTCTTACTGCTGGATTGAATCCTCTGCCTTTTGAGTTGAATCTTCCTGCATTTCTACATCGACCCCATCCATGTTGGCTCTAGAAGGCTTGGTCATGGCAAGGCTGAGTATCTAGTTGTTCATCAAGAGAGTTAAGCATTTGTTCATGAGCTTGTAGTGATAGAACAAATTGATTGTAGGTTGGGTATGGTGGTTTGGATAGCATAGCAGTTTGGAAATCTTGGTACTTTGGTCCAAGACCCCTGGCTAATTGAAAAAAATTTCTAGTTTCATTAACAGGTCTCTAAATGGCATTAAGGCTATCGCATATGCTCTTAAACTTCTTAAGATAGTCATCCAAGGTGAGATTACCTTTCTTTAAGGACATTAAAGCATCATTCAACAACATTTCTTTTTCGATTGTGGTAGGGAGAATCAACTCCTCAACGTATTTCCAAACTTATGAGGCTGAACTGACATTTTTAAGCAAAACAATCACTTCGGGACTGATATTGCTCAATTTCAGGCCCTAAGGAGTCCATCATTCTTTTCCTAAACAAGATGATCTGGATTTGGTTCTGATTTGCCATTTTCCTTGGTAACCTCCTTAATCAGTTCCTTGCCTTCGATCAAATGGTGTACCATATTGATGCTTTGAATCAATGGTTCCATTTAAGATCGCCAAAGCAAGTAGTTAGAATTGTCCAACTTTAAGGAAATAAGATTGTTGCATTGATGTAGTGTTTGAAGTGAAAGCTCTGTTTCATGAAGAGTATTGGAGATAAGCGATGTGGCCATGAGAACTGTGTGGTCTATCATATAGCTCCCCCTTGATGTTATACTTAGTGAATTTTTGCAAGACATAATGTGTGTGTTGCTCCCCCTCAAAGTGTGAAAGTGTGTTGATAATGGAAACAAGATTAAATCTCAAGAATTATGATCAAAATTTAAGCATTATATTAAATATTATGATTTATATGTAAGCATTATGCACAAATGACTATATTTTCTCCCCTTTTTTCAAAGATAAAAAAGAAGTAAGAATAAATGAAAGATATAGAAATGGGCTACATAAAGCAATATTTTCATTAAAAGAAAAGGCAATACAAAGGATAAATATGGTCCATCATTAGAAAATAAAAACAAAATAAAACATGAAAGAAATAATTCAAAGGTGAAAAACATAAAACATAATTACTAAGATAAAAAACTAAGTGCTTAGATCTTGAAGATCATCTTGGTGGTCTCTTTCTAGACCGTCAACAAATGAAGGGCTTTGAGAAGGGTAAGGATGAGGAGGAGGAGGCCAAGAGCATTCGATGTTGTGGTATGTATAGATTTGATGTATTTTATACTCATCATGGTCTATGCGATGATTAAAATGATTAAGTCTTGCATCCACTTGATCAAATCAAGTATTGAAGTTGGATTCCATAATAGGCATCCTACCAAAGAAGTGCCCAACCTATGCGTTCTCCATCCACACTTTGAGAAGTGGAGGGGCCTCTAGGTCTCTTTCTTTGAGGCATTGGAGGGGCTTGTGCTTGAGGCTCTTCTCTTTGATCTTCACCAAGTTCTACACCTTCCAGCCCCATATTGCTAATTTGCTCAATGTCTTCAAGGTCTAAAGCAAGTTCCTCACCCACATTTTCTTCCTCATCTTTCCATAACCATTGCTTGTCCACTTTCTTAAATTGTTTTGAGTTTTTAAGAAAAGTCTTATTAACAAGGGAGTCAGGGATGGAATCTTGGGTTTCATAGTTAAGGTGAAAGTGGTTGACAACTAGAAACCCAATGTATATGCTTCCACTTACACTATCACTTACAAGACAGAGCCTCAATTGTAGCCATCTACCCAATTCTACTTCAATATTATCAAGGATATAATGGAGAATGAATAAGTCATTAAAGGAAATGGCTTCATTACTAAGCCCCCTAGCATGAAAAGTCTAGGTGATGAAATGGTGGATATACCACATAAATTTACAAGAAAAGGAGGAAGACTTAGAATGACTGATAAAGAATGGGTCAATGTTAAGCTTGACATTAGAAACCTAAAAATGTGAGGGGTCTAAAGGGTGTTGGATTATTGGATTCATTATTAAGGAAAACCAAATAGACTATTATAGTCTTCTTTAGTTAGGAACCTATCCCTTCCCCTTAGTTTAAACCTCATGCTATACTAAGGGTTTTGCTCATCAATGTGGTAAGTTTAAAGACAAAGGGAAGAGAGGAACTCACATACAAGAGAAGGAGAGGTTTTGAAGGGAGTAAAAGTGAAATCAAAATACCAATTTTTTTCAAATAGGTTCTTCACTTGATCATAACATCTAAGGGATTCAAGTGCTACCTTGGACATGTATTAATAGGGAATAAAATTTCTTCTTGAAAAGGCATTGGAATAGTTTTAGATTTTGATTGATGTATAGGACAAAGGAGGGGTCTTCTTAGGTTGATCCTTAGTGGCTTTCCTTACTTGGGAGGAGAAAGGTGTTTCTTAGGTAGTTCTTTTGCTTATATGTTCTTTTTAGGAGCCATAAAAAATTGAAAACCAAAAAAATAAGAGTAGTAAGGAAAGAGAGAAGAGTGATTGAAGAGATTAGAGAATTTATGGACAAAGTGAGAGAGGGGAATGAAAGGCTAAGTATTTATAGATGAAAAGAGTCAATTTTGGCCATTGGATGAGTAAAAAAATCAATTTTGGGGATTTTACAGTCGTTGGAATATAGAGAAGTTACAATGGTACATGAAAAGGTACAAAACTATTTTTTAAGATCTATCAGGACTCCGCTCATAATTGTGAGGAGTCCATCATAATCGTGAGGAGCCCTTGTGACACCATCTCACAGTTGTGAGCATAGACCGTAAGGAGCTCAGGATTTGTGTGTTACAAGTGTAACGATCCTCATTAATGATAATAACAATTATGAGAAAAGTTCAGATTTATCCCTGAATTTTTAAAAATTTTGCAATCAGGTCCACAAAAATTTGAAATAATTAAGTCCTTATGGACTAAATTGACAGAATAAAAAGTATTGAAAAGAGGCAATTTTTGAACTTAAAAGAGGAATATTAGTAGTTAATTTTGATAATGTAAAGGCCAAGAATAATTGATGGACTTTTAAATATTTGCATGATTAACAATTTATCATTTAAATTAGTTTCAAAGATTAATTGTTAATTTGCAAGATTAACCAAAATAAATAAGCATGAATAAGAGCACATCATCAATCATATGATTGAAACACATTGCAATTTAATTTAATTGAATAATTTCTAAGCAAAAGTAAGCATTAGTTCAAACTAGATCCATCTAACATACTAATTTCTTCCTTGATATAATTCAATCTCTTCTTATTGAGAGGTTTGGTGAAAAGATTCGTAAGTTGATTGTTAGTATCAATAAACACAAGCGATATGTCAACATTGTGAACATGATCAAGCAATAAATGGTGCTTAATGTCTATATGTTTAGTTCTAGAATGTTGAATTGGGTTTTTATTAAGATTAATAACACTTGTATTGTCACACTTGATAGGAATATGATTAATCTTAATGCCAAAGTCCTTTAGTTATTATTTTTGCCATAAAACTTTTAAGCAGCAACAACTAGCCACCACATACTTAGCTTTAGCTATGGATAAGGTAACCAAAATTTGTTTCTTTCTAAACCAAGAAACTAAGCATTGTCCTAAAAATTGATAAATTTTAGAAGTGTTTTTTCTATCTAGTATACTATAGGTAAAGTTAGCATCCAAATGGCTAATAAGATAAAATGAGTTACTCCTAGGGTACTAAAGACCTAAGTGCATAGTTTTTATGAGGTACTTAAAAATTCTCTTAACGATATTTAAATGAGACTCTTTAGGACAAGATTGAAATCTAGCACATAGACAAGTAGTAAATATGATATCGGGTCTACTTGCATTAAGATAAAGAAAGGATCCGATCATACCTCTAAAGCACTTTTCATCAATCGACTTTCCACTCTTATCCTCTACAATATTGTCAACACTAATAAAATCCTTTTTAGATCAAGTGGGTTAAATTCATAAAAAAACAACATGTATGGGCTCTTCAACCACTAGTTCTTTTGTTAAAGATACTATAAGCTTTGCTTAAGGTGGAATAGCCTAAAAAGATTCCTTCATTGGTTTTGGAATCAAAGTTTTCAACGTTATCCTTGGTGTTTAATATGAAGCATTTATAACCAAACATTTTTATATATGAGATCTTAGGTTTTCAATTATTCTATCATAAGAGGTTCTGTTTAAATGAGGTCTTTTGAAAACTCTATTAGCAATATAGCAATCGGTATTGATGGCTTCTACCCATAAAAATAGTGGTGAGCTATATTCATGGAGCATTATTCTAGCCATCTTTACTAGAGTTCTATTCTTCCTTTCTACACCTCCATTTTGTTGAGGAGTTCTAAGAGAAGAATAGTTATAAAAAATTCCATTTTCATCACAATAATTTTTGAAAAATTCATTTTCAAATTTGGTTCCATGATCACTTCAAATTGAAGAAATAAAAAAACTTTTTTCCTTTTGAACTCTTTTAGTAAAAGTTTGAAAGGCTTTAAAAGCATCATTTTTATAAGCTAGGAAACACACCTACGTAAATTTAGAATAATCATCAACAAGAATAAATGCATAATGAGTCCACCTAAGCTAGCAACTTTAGTAGGTCCAAATAAGTTCATGTGAATAAGCTTTAAAGGCCTAGAGGTGGATACCTTATTTTTTAGTTTAAAAGATGACTTAGTTTGCTTTCTCTTTTGATAAGCATCACATTTCTTGTCCTTTGTGAACTTGAGTTTGGGTAATCGTTCCACAAGTTTATTCTTACTAAGGTTATTTAGAAGCTCAAAATTAGCATATCATAGCCTTCTATGCCAAGTCCATATGTCATGGGAAATAAACATTAGACATTTGATTTCTTTATTATCAACTTTATTCAAGTCAATAATATAAAAATTATCAACTCTTTCACCACTAAAGATTACTTTGTCATCCTTTAAGCTATTAACAAAATCATTTTTGGGGTAGAAGGTGACTTTGTTTCCCATGTCACAAAATTAAATAATACTAAGTAAATTATGCTTCAAACCATCAATTAACAAAACATGATGAATAGACAAGGTTTAAGTGTTACCTATCTCGCCAATTCCAATAATCTTCCTATTTGTATTGTCCCCAAAGGTGACATTCCCTCTGTCTTTAGCTTCAAGGGAAGTGAATTGACTCTAGTCTCCTGTCATGTGCTATGAACATCCACTATCTAGGTGCCATTAACTTTTAATCTTTGTGGACTTCAAGCACACCTACAAATATTGGTCTAGGTTAGTTAATCTCAAAATAGTCTAAAGGAAGTAATTACAAGTGTAATCTTCTATAGAAGCATACATTGCGAATGTGACCTTTGGTCATGTAATATAAACATTCAACATTTGTAAGCCTATTTCTTCTAGGTGTATAATTGTGTTTACTATTGGAATGTTGTGCATATCTTCTAAATTGTGCATGAAAATTTTATTAGTGCCTTCTAGATTGGTTATATATTTTAGAGTGCATGTGAGACATACATTCACAATGATGAGGGTTATGGGATTGAGGAGCATGTTTTGTGAGATTTCTTCTAGTGTACATGTAAGCATGCTTAGGTTGAGGTCTTTTCGCTTTTGCCTTACACTTTTGAGTCAAGAATTATTAAGTCTTAGAAGAAATACCATTGCCACTTGATGTTTGAGACTTCTTAGCGTTGAAAGCTTGAGTCTCAATAGGTTTAAGAGTAGAAGGAGAAAGATTATTAGTAGCTTTAACAAATTTGATATGTAAGAATTATGAGGAAGAGGTTTCATTTGAATATCCAAGTCAATGGGTATCCTCATAGTATCTTTGGGATTCAACAAGACTACTTAAAGTCTCTTTCCCTTTTTTGAATCTTGAAATAAAATTCTTTAAATCCAACACTTCTCTAGAAAGCTTTAGATTTTCATCATTAGCTTTCTTAAGTTCCTCCTTCAAACTAATAAAACAAGTTTTGAAAAATCAATTTTTAAGTACTCAAATTCCTTGGATAGATTAGAGAGTTTATGCTTATAAAGCTTTTTCTTAGAGAGCAAGCTCTTACATTTAAGCATGAATTTTCTCACAATAGAGCTCTCATCATCATTATTATCACAATCATCACAATACGAGTGGAAACTAGATGGTACCTCATTGTTGTCCTCAAGTGCCATTTCTTGTTGCTCCTCTTTCTTTTTTTTTATTCGGAAGATTCATCCCATAAAGCTTTGAATGCTTTCTTCTTGTCCTTAACTCACTTACTCTTGAATTTTAACTAGGCTTGAGCATCAGCCGGGTCAGTCTGGTCGGAAGTCTAATGCCATGTAACCAATTGATTTCGGTAGAATTACATGAAGGGCTGAGCCGAACTGAATAGGAAGAAAAAATTGAAATGTTAAAAGCCGATTATTGTAGGATTTGGTCAGTTCGAACCTCGGATTGGGCTCGGATTAGGTTGGGCCTAAAATATATGTGGGGTACGTTAAAAATAAACATACATATATATTGTTCATTTATAATTTTTGGCCAAGCCAATATATTTTTATAGTGATCTAAATTACAATTTGATGACTGAAGTTAAATATAAAAGCTTACATACAAAAAATGAATAGTTAATTTAATATAAAAAATATGAGCTCTACAAATTGCATACAAAAAATTTAGCAAGACAATACAGGCTCAGGAATGCTATCCACCTATTTTCTAAAAATATACAAAACACAAGTGAATATGAGATTATCAAATAAAAGGCCAAAGCATAAAACTACAAAATATCCAAAAAACCAACTGCATATCCATCTGTACATCTATCATTCACTACACATATAATTAAGATTAAAAGATAGATTTTCAATTACAACAAATTATTACTAAGTTAAACTTAAAAAAAATGAAGTTGCAGGAAAAGAAAGGGCTTAGGATGCTTTTATCAAATCAGAATTAGAATTAAACCCTATTGCATTGGCAGTAAAGAAAACAACTAAAAAATGTTGAAAGAGCCACCTAGTGAAATTGAGCATTAATTTTAATATAACTCAAAATGCATTTAGGGTAGAAGCATTATCACTGCCCAAAAAAAACACATGAGGCTCAGGATAAAGCAGTTTTAATCATAGTCAGAATGTAGCCGCGTTTCTGATAGCTAAACAAAAAATAAAGCCACCAAAGAAACTTAAGCATGCATTCCTTTTACTCTTAAAATAGGATGGAAGCTTCATCATTGGCTCAATTTGCATTTACTGTAACTTTAACACAGGCACATCAATATATAAAAATGAGGCTGAGGCATTATAGGTTGGTCACAAGCAATCAAATGACACATATTCACATAAGAATTAGTTAAAGAATAAATGCAATATGATTAAAGTTAGCTCATTAACTATAGCAAAGAAGGGCCACTACCCACTGGTTCAAGATCTAAAAAAAAGAAATAAAACATTAGATTACAAGGATGCACTGAATAAATAAATAACCAAAATAAATTGAAAATACAAAATACCCATAACCTTTTCAAAAGACTCTAAATCCTTCCAATATTTCTTCAACTAAAACTATCTAATTTGGCATTCTAAGCCAATCTTGAGTACATATCAAAGCCTCCATAATTTTTAGAGTTAATGAACTCCTAAACGCATCAAGAACATGGCCACCAGTACTAAATGCAAACTCAGAAGCCACAGTGAAAATAGGAACAGCTAAAACATCCCTAGCCATATGAGATAGAATAGGGAACCTCTCAAAGTTTAACTTCCACCATCCGAGGATATGAAAAGTTGCCCCATCCTCTATAATAGCCTCACTCAAATAAATATTAATTTTAAATTGTTTACTGCCACCCATTCTAGATTCCATTTTATGCTTATTAAATCTAGCTTTAATTAAAGACATTGAGTTCCTAAAAGTTGGCATGGGAATATCAAAACCTGTTTGGCTAGTCTAAATACCAAAACCAAACTCAAAACTAGAAGAAGACCCATTGACAGACACATAATCATCAAATAATAGATTCAAATCAGATTTTATGTTGTTAAATAACTTGCTTCATTGCAGTTCACCATACATTTGATTAATAGAGAATTCAGTAAACTCAAGTTTATATTAAGGATCTAGAATAGTAGCTATAAAAATCAGAGAGTTTATTTTATCCAGATTCCCCAGTACTTGTCAAACTTATGTTTCATATTGATGCCCATGTTCATAATAAACAGATCAAAAGAAGATTGCATCTCATTAAGCATATAATTTAAATAAGAGATTTCAAAAAAGATTGCATTTGCATTGACATATTAAGAACTAGAAATTCTCATGGTAATATCATAAAAAGCTTCAACATTTCAACCATTTGACCAACATACTGCTAGTTAATATAATAAAAAATTTCATCACCCAAGTCAACTTTAAAAGAAGAATCAGTGTCCTCATTTTTTTAAAAGCTTTCTCATGTAAACATGCAGTTTTTAACATAATGTAGGTGAAATTTCACCTAGTTGGGACATCAAGAGATAATGTAGATTTAGACTCAATGCCAAGTAGTTTTGATATTTCTCTAAACTTTCTCAACTTATCAGGAGAGTTCTGCATGTATCTAATTGCCTCCCTAACCTTTTTAATAGAAGGTTAGGCTAAGGCATCTAATAAAGTGTTGATTAGGATCTTAGAAAAAATAATGGAAGAGAATTTAAAAGATTGGCATCGTTTGCTTCCAAAGACCCTTTGGGCTTACAAAACTTTAAAGAGGAATGCTACTGGGGTGAGTCCTTATTCTTTAGTGTATGGTCATAATGTTGTTCTTCCAATGGAAGTAGTGGTTTCTTCACTTAGAGCAGTAAAGCATAATGGTTTAAAACCTAAGGAATATAATATGGCAATGATCATGGGGCTAGAGAATGCAAGCTTTAAACAATCTGATTGCTCAAATAAAGAAAATCTTTAGGATCTACAATAAAAAAGTTAAGAAAAAGAGCTTTGAGGAAGGAGAGCTAGTTTGGAAGGTAATTCTTCCTGTTGGTATTAAAGACAAAGAGTTTGGAAAGTAGTTTCCAACTTGGGGGGTCCCTTTAAGATTCATAGAGTTTTAAAGGGTAATGCATATTAGCTATCAAGTGTGGATTAAGAACCTCATAAGAGAAGCATTAATGGACATTACCTGAAGAAATACTTTCCTACTATATGGGAAATGATAGAAAAATAAACATTTGAATATAAGGCCATCATCACGGCCATGTAGGAAGAACTTATTGGACAGAATGTTGCAAAGCCGACTTAAGGCTCTTTAGAAAGTTTTTCTTGTAAATAGGCCTTAAGACCTACTTTTTGTCAATATTTCTTTAAGTTTAATTCAAAAAGGTAGGCTTATTGACCACCTTTGTTTATGTGTGTTTGTTGATTATTGTTTAAATTCTCTAAGGAAAGTTCAAACAGAGTTTACACTTGATCAGATCATCATCACAGTAAGATTTACAAGTAATTATGAGTCACAATAGATCATTATAGATCAACAACATCACTAAAGTGCAATGCAAGGCATGAAGCACACATATGGCTGCATAGTTGTAATGCAAGGAATGGCTGCATGATACACATAAATACAATGTGGAAAGCTCCAAGAGCCAAGTACCTGTAGCAGTTTATAATTATGCAACAATGTCAAAATGAAAGCATCCACACGAGGTTCCTAACAGCAATAAAATGAAAGATCTAAGCAAAGAGTTATTATTCTAAAAAGGACATATTATTTTTCATCCAAAGATGATCTAAATCTAGGTTCTTTAGATTATTCTATAGGGTGCAACATTCTTTCTATTTGTCTTTGGCTTGTTTCAGGTTATCACCCGGATTTGCCCATGTTTAGCATCTAGAGATTTCCTAAGAGTTCCATGTTGATCAAAGGCCAGCTGACAAGAACTCTTTAGAGATTCTCCAATTTGGAGTAGAGATTTAAGTTCAGCTCATTTATTGGCTAGTGCAATATAAAATTCCTGAATAACCTGGTTTGCCTGGTCAATTTTTTCATTATTTGTATCAAAAAACTCTTTTTTAACTCAAACTTATCTTTAGCATGCTTCAGTTACGCAACATCTGCTCTAAAGGCATCCACCTGAGTGTTTGAATTCTCTATAGCCAGAGTAGAGTCTCTCAGGGATCCAAATAGTGCCTCAAATTTTAGAAGTTTCCCAATGGATTAAGAAAGAGCAATAGTCAAAATGGCAATAACAAATTGGGCTGATTATATTTGAATCTCACTTAAGGAAAGAGCATCAAGGCTAAGGAGATTCTTGAGTGTTGATTTGGCGAAAGACATATTAGATTCAGATGGGAGACTTTTAGTTGTGTTAGCTTCCAAAGGAGAATTAGATAGAAAGTTGAAATCAAGAGTCTCCAAGACCCCAAGATCAACAGATAGTTTGCCCCTACAGACGATTGGATCCTATAGAAAAAGACATAGCATTTTCAAAAAAATGGCAGATAATTATCAAGAGAAATAGAGAGTAAGTTCAAAATCTTACCTTAATTCTAATGCAGTCATTATTAATCTAAGAAGTATTAGGGGGAACCTCTTCATCAATTGGACCTGTATGCTGGAGATCATGATGACCACTAGTAGAAGTGGAGGAGTAGTAATGAGAGATATGAGAAGCGTTACCATTATAAGGGTCAGAATTAAAGTTATGCACAGATGGAGCATCTGAAAGGTTCTCTCTCTCGTTAGACTCATCCTATGAGCTTTTGCTAGTTTCAGTCTCTTCATTAACTTCTACAGGGTCATCACTGGTGTTTTCAAATTTGCTTTTCATTTGCACCCAATTAGATCTCCTCATTCCTTATCAAAATGTCTTCACCTTTTTGTTAGGTGTAAATATGGAGCTTTTTGTAAGTGAACTCTTTCTCTTGGATGTAGTTGATTTCCTTTGTATTTCAACTGATGAATTTTGCAGATAATTAGCTAAAAAATAGAACACAATTCTAAAATAAGTAGAAGGAGAGGAGAATACATGGTAAAAGCTCATGGAGATTAACTATAACCATTGTCTTATATTGAGAAGCCTGCCAGGAAAGGAAAGCCTTAGGGGAAGAAGATGGGTCATCGATAAGAGGGTCAAGCAAATTAGAGTTTTGTCATTTCACGATGTCAAAGAAGTTCTTAGTGATCATCGTTAGAGGTTTGGGGAGAGCATCTAGGATGCATTGCTCATAGCCAAATTTGAGCCCCACAAGCAAGGCCTGTACAACCTATATAAAATTGTGGCATTTAAAAAAGAACAACCACTAATAATGAAAGAATATGAGGGAATGAAAGCAATATCTAATTTAGCTTTAGCCTCTGATTGAGATAGTTTCTCAAGTTTGGCATACTCTTCCAACCATTCAATACAAGGTATAGAATCGTCAGAAGGAATGAACATGTCAATAGTAGAAAGGTTGAGGGAGTGAAAAAAGGAAAAATTCCTCATTACTAAGTTTGGTGGAATAAGACATCAAACCAACACCAGTAGTAACACCAAAAAATAATGCAAAATTAGAGCTTCTCAACTTTGGAAAGTAATAAAACAATCATATTTGAAAGAACCACACTCCCCCACTAAATCTAGCAAAAGGTTCATCAGACACATATTTATCCAGATTATGATAAAGAGAACCTAGGAATATCACTCCAAGAGCATGAAAGTTTGCAGTTGCTAATGTCTGAGCTAAGGTGAGATGTTCCAAAAAAGGCTTACCACTAGTAGGAAAAAAGATAAACCTACAAATCAAAACCCAAAGAAAAGAGACATGTTCCTAGGGCGTAGGGTCAGTAGTATGATAACACCAGGTGGTGATGACCTAATAAAAAGAGGAGATTCCTTTGGTTTTTATCGCTAGGAAAGGAAAGGCTTCTAGATTAATCAGACAGGGAATATCGAAACCTAGAATGGGCAAGCCTGTAAGCTAGTACACATCATGATGTGTGACAGGCATAGGACCTTTGGGAAGTATAAAGGAGTTACAGTTTGGGGACCAAAATCTTAAAGCTCATTGTATCAGGTTTGTTTGTAAGGTGATGGTTTCTTTACTCATCTGTATCAGTTAATAAATCCCTAACTTTTTCCAATGAGACTCATAGAAGGGAGTTAGCCTATCAACCCATTTTTTCCACTCCTTATAATATTTAGGCTAGGTTTTCATTTTTCCTAATGCTATATGAGGCTTAGTGGAAGAGTTAGTGTCAGTTTGTTACTTGATGGAGACTGAAAAATTGGAGATGGTGACCTTTATGGAAAGACAGGCCCCATAATAGTAACTGTTTCAATCTGCGCCACTAGAGTTGTTACCCTTAAGGTTCTCTACGTAAAGAGTTGAATGAGTTAAATTGAAAGAAAGACATAAAAGAGAACTAGCAAAAAGTATCAGAGAACTTACTTGAGATGACATTGGGTTTAATTCCTCAGTAGAGAAGGCACTCAAAGGAGTATCAAAACTGTCTCCTATCCCTGCAAAATTCAGATGCACACATTCCTTAAAAGTGCTTTTCATTTTACTTAAGCTATTATGCCTAATCAATAGATTATGGTAGGCATTGCTTGTGTGGAATGTGTGGCAAGATGCTGTAATTGTCCACATGATTTAGTTGGTTTGTTTATTTACATAATATGCCTAAAATTTATTAGTAATAAATAAATAAAGTTTTAGTGTTTCTTTTGTGTTGTTCATTTTTATTTTTATTTTGTTTATTTATTATAAAGTTAATTTTTCTTTCGGCAACATTAATATGTAATCATGCATAACATTTTTAGTTCATGCATTAAAGGCATGCATTTGTGCATATTAGTTAAGTATATGTATAAATATCGTTTCAATCATAACTTGCATATTATAGATAAAGTTAGGTTCGTTGTTATTTCTTGCATGTTTTCATAAGAATAATATGTAAAACAAATAAATTCATTTAGTGTTAGATAGCTTATCACATATGCATTTATTTTCTTTTTGTTTAAGTAGTACGTATTTATTAAAGTTTTGCTCATAGTAATTTGTAGGAACTGCATTATCTTGTTTTTAGTTTTAATATTAATTTTTTATTTCTAATTGTTTTTAGTGTTTAACATGCATAAAATTTGAATATGTGAATATTATTTAGTGTAAACATATAAATATGTAAATATTAATTAATTGCATGCATGAGGTTCATTTTTATTAAATTTGCATGTCGTGAGTAGTGCTATTTAACACTTTTTCTCATTTTTAAATTCTTTGCATATATTCATGTTTAAAATAAAAAAAATCTATATTTAATCAAATAGAATACATTTAGCTAAATCATTCTATTGGTTCATTTTGATAATCTAATTTTTTATTTTAACTACTTTGTTTTATATTTTTTTTTTATTTAGGTATTGTGTTTATTAAAATTTATTTTTGTGAATAATATTTATTTATTTATAGTGAGTGCATTGTGTAAGCACCCAATTTCGGGATGACTAGAGCATGGATGCGACAGAGGACTCCGATGATGAAAACTCGTAGCAAATAAGTCTCTAATATTTGAGTTTCGGATTCTAAGGCTTGATTACTTTTTTTTGGACTAAATTGAAAGTTTTTTTCTCCTTCAAGGGTCTTTTTGTAAAAAAAAAAAAGAAATCGGAAATCTAGAATTCCGATCGGAATTCTATATTTCCGATCGAAAATTAAGAATTACGATCGGAATTACAGAATTCAGATCGAAATTATGTAATTCCGATCGGCATTACAGAATTCCGATCGGAATTGTAGAATTCCGATCGGAATTACAGAATTCTGACCGGAATTCTAGAATTCCGATTAATTTCCGTCGATTTTTATTTTTATTTTATTGATTTTTCTTAAATTCGATTGGCCGTGAATTGATAAAAATTTTTTATTTTTTTTATTTTATTTATCTATTAGTTATAGATTTAGATTAATTTTTACGTGATATATACACATTTTATTTATTTGATAAATAAAGTGATAAATATGTATATTTTTAAAATAATTTTTTTTTATCCTGTATCAGTTTATGGTTACAGGATGTTTCTATAAATACGTGATTTTCTTTTCACGTAGGGGGAAAAAACGCGCAAAAAAAAAAGGGCGCAGAAAAAGAGAGAGAAAAAAAGAGAAAAGGCAGAGAGAAAAAAAAAAGTTTTCTTTGGTTTTTTAACGTCAAAATAATCAAAGCCAGGATACAGAAGCCAATACTGGAGGCTCATTCATACGGTGATTCAACACATCTCTGAGGAGCTAATCATACAGCATCCATCAAATTAGTTTTTTCTATTCTTTCTTTCTTTTTATTTGATCTTTGTTCTCTATTTAATTTTAATTTTATTTGTTTTCATTTTTATTTTCATTTACTAATCTTCATTTTTTGGTATGTTTATGATTTTGGACGGGTGAT
>CATIWM010088477.1:0-11127 GCA_949671775.1 Mallotus repandus | reverse complement strand
TGTGTTGTTCTTTGTTGATCACAAAAATCATCCAAATGCAAGGATTTGGATCACATTTTCCTTTATTCTCTAGTTTTTTTTTTAAATAAAATGATTTAATTATGTGATTAATAATTCATAATATGGGAATGCCCATCCAAGGTACAAAATTCACATTTTAAGGCCTAACTTGATGAAAACTCATGTTGTGAAATAATGGTTCATATAATTAATCAAATGATATTTTTAAATGCTTTTTAAAATCCTTTTTATTTAGAATTCATTTTCAAATATTTTTCATTTGTTTAAGCTTTTTAAGCTATTTTTCTATTAAAATTTAAATGATATCCATTTTTATTTCTTTTTGAAGCCAAATTCACTTCGAGAGCATTTTATTAACTTTATTTTAGATTTTAAGTTATTTTTTACATTTTACAAATAAAATGTTTTATTACCCCAAAACTCGGAATATGGAGCAATCATGGAGAGGATATTCGCGAAACATGTTAGTCATTCTCATCTCTCTTCTCTTTTAATTATTGCTTTTATTTTACATATTTCATTATTTAACATGCATAAATCTGTTCATAATATGACTTTACCATAATTACATGCCATGCCATGGGTTAATTGCTTGGCTTTTTATTGCTTTATTTGCATTTTACTTATTTGCATGTTCATAATATGTTATGATTATGCCATGCTTGTATGATATTGCCATGATATATAGATTTACCATGTTTACATGCTTTCTAAATTTTCATGTTTATGATTCTATACAATGTTTTTATGTTATTATACTATGTTTATATCATGTGTGCATTGTTATGTACATTAGTTTTGGCATATACCATAATCATGCATTATTTTATTATTGTTATTTTACCATATTTATGCATCATTTTGCCATGCTCTTTTGTGCTTGTGTGTATATATTATGTGCATTTGCATGTAGAAGTTGATGTATAATAGTACATAATTCTTGGAAGCACTGTACATAAAGTAAGGCCGACAATGCTCAGCAATCGGGCAATATGAAGTTGCCTCGAACAAAAGAGCCTAATCCTACTGACATTAAAATTTGAACCCAATGCATTATTCAATGAGTGAATGTTGTTCTAAGCAAGGGATCCGAGTTTGCCTAAGTCCCTAAAATGGACAATTTCTCAAGTGATACCGAGTGGCGACTCCTCTTTTTCTCCTGCTTGAGTGGTGGGTTATAAGTTGATTTATGCCATCCCTAAGCTTTAGTACTCCCCTAACTACTCTCTATTTTCTAGTAACAAGGAAAAAGGGTCAATGATCCAAAGAGTGCCAAATCAATCCCGCTGGCATCAACTGTAATGAGGTGATAACAATTCTCCTCTTCAAAATGAGGCGTCATAATGACTCATCCAACACCTGCCTTTCCACTGCAAGCCCTAAATTTCTTTATGAATATTCCACATAATCACTCCTACCTGCGCCACAATACTTTAATTCTCCTCTCTGAGCAATACCAAGACCCCAAAATATGATTGAGAAAAGCCTCAAACAATTACAACTAGTCTTGAAGAGTTTAGATGACGACAGTTGGACAAAGCTAGAGCCCTTTCACCTGTCAGTTTTTTGATCTCTGCATACTAGGAAGTTTAATTTCCCTTTTCTTCATGTTATGGCTTAATTCTAAGACCCTAACAATCATGTTTTTTGATTTAACACACTAGAGATACGCCCCCTGCTAGAAGAATTTGGAGCTATCTTAGGTTGTTAGATTGATTCTACTTGTTAGATTGCTATCCCTCAGGTTGATATTCTAGACTTACACTCTATCCAACACCAGATGGCTTGGCTATTCAATCTTCCACCCTAGTCTTCTCTTTGACATATATTTGGCACTGAAATTCTTGTAGTATCTTTCCTTAATGATGCTGTAGTTATGAATAACAAGGAGGTTTACTGCCCTCAGATGATCGCTCTCTATCTATATGCACAATTCTTACTTATCTCACCTTTTGGTAATTGCAATCTTAAGGTTCTCCATATCCTAGATCAAGTAGAAGTAGGACTCAACCCTTTTCCTCTTATTATAGCGAAAACTATCATCAGACTGGATAACCTTCCCAAGGCTAAACGATTCTCTAGGAGTCCATTATTGTTAGAGGTTAGCCTTTTCTTCTTTTTCTCTCTTTTTTTAAATGCTTGGTTTCATGAAAAACTGAAACCACTTGAGCTTTTTAGAGACATCGTACATTATAAGGCGAAACAACATTGTACCAAAAAACTCCAGCCCATGCCAGAAGATGTCAAAAATTAGTTATCCATATTTCCCTATACTGAAGTCCAATGGATGTGTCCATGGTGGAAACTACAACACATGACCATCTGATCCTACATATGTTGTGTCCCGATAGTCGGCCTTCATTCTACTACCTTTTACAATCCTGCTTGACTTTGTCGATAATATGGACTGAAATAACTAACTGTAGGGCCAGTGCATGAGTTTGAACCAGGGCCCCTCTCTCATAACTTTCTGGATAACTTAGGTGCAATTTGGCCTCGCAGAACCATCTAGAGGCATATTAACTACAAGAAATATTAGTCTACTAAGGATCAATATAAGGAATGAATTCATTTACAACAAATGAAGAAGGATGAGTTTATGAAGAACAGAAGGATAAGAGAATTATAGACATCAAGTGCTCAAGGTGCTCAACAAAAGAAAAGGAAAAGAAATTAGTTCATGAAATTTAACCCTTACTTACTTTTTTTTATGGAATTTCCTTTTTAGTTAAACAATTTGTAATAAGCGTTTTATGCAATATTCAACAATAACAAAGGCAACTAATTTCATTTAATTTAAACACAAAATGACTATAAATTTTGCTTCTGACATATCTCATATAGTTAGATGGCTTGCCCTTGTAAGTTTTCCAACTGACTATTTTTACTCTCACTCACCTTTTACAATTGTCCTTAACATTTGCCTGGACCGCCTTTTCAAAGTTTTCAATCCAGTGGGACTTTTATTTTTATTTTTATTTTGTTAGTCTTTAATTTTGGCCTAGACAGCCTCTTTTAAGGTATTCTCCCTAGCAAGACTTTATAAAAAGTACATCTTGAGCTTATCTAGGTTAATGGGTTCTTTGAACTCATTTCCTTCTACATTAGATGGAATAGAAGCACCCTAGAAAAATAGCTTCTTCACCAAATATGGACCCTCCAAATTTAGCTTAAACTTTCTCAGCAGATCAGTCATGATCGACTTTGTGAGTTACAACACCAAGTCACCCTTTTTAATCTTGTTTGGCTTAATCTTCTTGTTATAAGCCCGGGCTATCCTTTTCTGATACAACTGAGAGTGATACACATCTTTCATTCTCCTCTCATCTAACAACGTCAGTTGTGCCAATCGGTTCTCTACCTATTAATACTCAAAAATTTTAGACTCTAAGAGAACCCACAATGACTGAATCTTGACCTCTTCTCGTAATATAGCATCACATCCATACACCAATGAATACAGAGTAGCTCTAGTCAATGTTCTGATAGTGGTCCTATATCCCCACAATGCAAATTGTAGATAACTTGCCTAATCTTTATAATTCTCTAACATTTTTTACAAGATCCTCTTTTTCATTCTTATTTGCCGCTTATACTGCCCTATTTGCCTACAGTCTATACAAAGATGATTTATGATACTCAATTTTATATTCCTTTGACAATGCTATTGTTTCTGCACTAAATTGAACACCATTATCAGTGACAACATGATGAGGCAACCCATATCTACAAATTATGTTCTTTTCTATGAACTTCGCCATTTGTTTTGCCCCAACAGTTGTAAATGATTCTGCCTTAACCCATTTAGAGAAATAGTCAATTGCTACAACAATATAGTGATAACCATTAGATGCCTTCGACCTTATTTCTCCTATAATATCAATTCCCCAAACTGCCAATGGCCACGGAGAAGTCAGTCCTTGAAGTTCCAGTGAAGGCAAATGGATAACATCTCCATTTACTTGACATTTATAGTGTTTCTTCATAAACCTCACACAGTCAGCTTCTATGGTCAACTAGAAATATACCTGATGAGTTATCTTCTTAGCAAGGACTGTTTCATTCATATGAGGTCCACATACCCCTTCATGAATCTCTTCCATGATCTTTTGTGCCTAGTTCTTATTAACACATCTTAGATGTACCCCTGTCGGCATCCTTTTGTATAAAATCTCATTATGACAGATGAATTATCGAGACAACATCGTTAAGGAGACCCTTTCCTTCTTATCAACATCTTCAGGAAATTGACTAGTTTTAAAATACTGCTGCAAATTATGAAACTAGGGTTTTTTTGTAGGGTCCACTGGCATTACTCTTATTTCTTCATAATAAGGGGTTTGAGATTTTATAAGAATAAGTGGTTTGACTTCCACCTATTTCCTACCTTCCCATATTGAAGCTAACATTGCTAGAGCATTCGCCATCAGATTCTCTTCTTGTGGTAGAAGAATAAACTTGCATTGGCTGAAAGACAGCAAAACAGTAGCTAAATAATCCCAGTACAATCTCAACTTATCTTCTCTGTACAATCTCAACTTATCTTCTCTTTACAATCTCAACTTATCTTCTCTTACTTCCCATTTGTTAGAAACTTGCTTTGTCACCAACATAGAGTCTCTATATACTGTGACCTCTTTTTCCCCCACATTCTGAAGTGCTTTTAATCTAAAGATGCAGGCCTCATACTCCACTTGATAATTGGTGACTTCAAATTCCAATCATTTTGCCATTGGGAACATCTCTCCCTCTAGTGTGACCAAAATTATACCGATGCCTACCCCTTTATTATTAACCGCCCCATCAAAGTTCATCATCCAACCTTGGATCTCTATAGCCTCAAGGTGCTCATCTGGAAACTCCAATTCCCATTCATGCTCTTCATCCACTAGATTCTGAGCTAAGAAGTCTTCTACCACTCTCCCTTGTACCACTTTCCTTGCCACATAGTCCATATCAAACTTGGTAAGCAGAACTAGCTACTTGGCTAACTTTCCTGTAAGTGATGGAGTCTGCTGAAGATATCTAAGAGGGTCATGTTTGGAAACTGCATGAACTCTATAGGATTAGAAATACTATTGAAGTTTCTTAGTTGCCTAGATTATGACCAAACATGTCTTCTCTGCCAGATTGTAATTAGCCTCATAAGGTAAAAGTTTCTTACTCGATAATACACCGCATGTTCAACCTTTCCTTCACCCTCTTGAGCTAACATTAGAGCTACTACATCCTTCTTAATTTCTAAATAAAGGATCAAAGGTTTACCCAGTCTTGGTGGTTGTAAGGTTAGGGGATTTATCAAGTAATCCTTGATAGTTTCAAAAGCCTACTAACACATATCATCCCAAATGATTGGTTGATTCTTCCTTAAAAGCTTAAAGATTGGTTTGCAAATGGTGGTTAGTTTGGCTATGAACCTACTGATGTACTATAATCACCCGATAAACCCTCTAACTTCTTTCTCATTCTTAGGTGTTGGCATCTCTCTAATAGCTTTAACCTTATCTGGATCCACCTCAATTCCCCTCTAACTTACTATATGCCCTAAGAGCTTCCCTGAAGTTACTTTGAACACATACTTCTTTAGATTTAGCCTGAGGTTGTACTTTTCAGCTCTTGCCAGGAACTTATCTAAAGCCTCAAAATGTCCTTCTCTGGTTGGAGACTTTACCATCATATTTTCCACATATACTTCTATCTCTTTGTGGATCATGTCACATAACAAAGTGGTGGCCATTCTCTGATAAGTAGCTTCCACATTCTTTAATCCAAATGGCATAAATACATAGCAGTAGATTCCCCATTCCATGGTAAAGGATATTTTCAACTTATCAATTACCTCCATCATGATTTTATTATACCCTGAGAAGCCATCCATAAAGGAATACATTGCACTAGAAGCTGCACTATCAACCAAAAGTGTTAATATGCAACAAAAGAAAGTCATCCTTCAGGCAAGCTTTATTTAGATCCCTGTAATCCACACACATTCTGACTCTCCCATCTTTCTTAGGAACCGGAACTATGTTAGCCAACCATTGGGTGTCTTCCACTACCTCCAAGAACTTCACCTAGAGCTGCTTCTCAACTTCTTCTTTAATTAAGAGAGCTTATTCTAGCCTTAATCTCCTCTTCTTATATTTTATTGGTGTAATATGAGAATATGTAGGGATTCTGTGTTCTACAATTTCTCTGTCAATCTAGGCATATCCTCATAACCCTAAGCAAATACTTTTTGTCTTCTTATTAATATTTCTTTCATTCTGTCTCTCTCATCAGGAGTTAAATCAGAAGCAATCAGTATATTTTTAGGGTTATCATTTATGCCTAGATTAAATGGTTCACTTTGCATTGAATTAATGTTAAATATATGAATGATCATCATAAATAGAATAACAATAGGAAACACATCACACAAATAAGCAAAGCTAGATTTCATTACATCAACTTTTGAGAAAAATAAATCATTTATTTCAAATAGACTAGCCAAAGAAATGTCAAAATCATCATAGAAAACATCAATAATAGAGTTTTAGAAAAAGGTCTTAAAATCCAGCTCCTCTTCCTAACCAGCAGTATCCCTCAGCTCCACAAGAGCAACGTCCTCCTCTGATTTTGGGGCTAGTACTATATCTTCAACTATTGCATCCTCGGTAGCAGCTTTCTTCACCCCATTCATATATTCAGCAAATATCTCAAATCTTGGGACTAACTTCCCAGCCAGCATTAAAGGTTCATGCTTTCCTATGTATGGATACCCAATGCCTTCTTTAACAAATTTTTGCCACAGTGTCTATTTTTCAGCTTCAACATCTGAGTTCCCCGATTCCTGATACCCAACTCAATTTTTCAGGATTAGCACCTTCTGCTCAATGAATTTTGGTGGGCCATTCTGATACTTCCCTAGTCCCAAGCTAGGAATAAAATTCATGTTGCGCATTATGCACATAATTTTCTCATCCAGTTCATCCTCATAAAGTACACAAACCTTAAAGCTAAGACTAATAAGAATTTCCTTAAGAGTCAATTTCAAAGCAACAACAGTAACCTTGGTTTCTGCTACAATATTAACCAACTTTCCTTTATGTGGAAACTTGATCTTTTGGTGCATAGTAGATGGCACACCTCCCAAAGGATAAAACTTAGGCCTTCCCAGCAGAATAGCAAAAATCACCATGATATCAATCACATACAGATCCACCCAAGTTTCAATAGGCCCAGTCTTAACTAATGCTCAAAACGTTCCTTTAACAGGCCTCTTCGTATCATTATGGGCCTTGATAATCACATCAGACGGCTTTTGGTCAGCCATAGTGAGTCCTAACTTAGGCAAAATCTTGAGGGGTAATACATTAATAGTAGAGCCATTGTCCACCATTACACAACATGTCAGCTTGGCTTTTACCTCAGCCTTAATGAATAAGGCCTTATAGTTCTCCCTTCCTTCCAATAGCAAGTCATCATCAGTAAACACAATAGCCCCCTCAAGGCATTCCATCAAGGAATTCACCATTTGCTCAAGAGTGAATGTTGTGGGGATTTTCTTTTGGTCTTAAGCCTGGACTAGTGCCTCCCGGTGGGCTTTGGAATTCATGAGCAATTCTTAAACACTAGCTGCAGACTTGACTTCTTTCTTAGAGTCTTCTTTTGGTTCTTTTTTCTTTACTTCCTCATTTTCAATCTCGGTTTCAACCTCAAATATTGTTTTGGTCTCATTCTCCTCCTTCTTCTTTTCAACAACCCTCCTAACAGACTGATTCTCTCTTTCTTCATCACTGTCCCACATATCAATTTATCCCCTTTCTTCATCAGATCTTTAGATATCCAAAACACTAATAGACAGTTCAGTGGGTTGTGGGTTTTGTAGTTCAAGGTCAAGTTTTGGTGAGCTAGGTATGGTATCAACAAAAGAGTTTAAGACTTGCTCTTATGTTAAACAGGTGTTAATCATAAGGATAGGTGTATTTGGAGGTGGAATATTTCTATAAATGGGTAAAAGGTTATTTTGGGTATTTACCTTTCTAGATTTTGAGTCAATGACTTTGCTTGAATTAATCAAGTCATGGATCTCATATTTCAGCCTAGCAGAATTATCGGTATCATGACCAATGACTTGATGAAACATGAAGTAGAGTTTTGAGTTGGCATTTAGCAAAGGTTGTTTTGGAGGTAAGGGTTGTAAAAGGTTCTTCTCCATCAACCTCTCCAAAACTTTTAAAAGAGGCCTACTTAGGTTAGAGAATCTTCGAGGTTGCCTTATGGCATTGATCTGTACATTACTGCTTCAACCAATTCCTTATTTGTCCTCAGATCTTCCACTGAAAAATTTATTCTCTTGTGCTAAATCCTATTCCTTCTGAACCCCAAACTGGTACAACTACTTAAAATTTTTGATTCTAAGGTCCCTCAACTTCTTAGAAAAGGGAGGAATACACGCTTCCATGGCAAACATTAACTGATAAGCTTGTCCAGGCATGTGCTTCATTTTTGCCAACTTTTCTCTTTATCTTGTTAGATAATCAGTGAAAGACTCGTTGAACCTCTGTTTAGTATTTTGCAAATCTCTCAAGGAGACTTCCAATTGAGTATTAAGGTCGTACTGCTTCACAAACGCATCACATAACTCTTTCCAGTCACTATGCATATGAGATTCTAAAGCATAGTACCAACGGATGGGAGCACCCTCCAATGATATGGGAAACTACTTGACGATATGCTCTTTAGTCAATTATGTTGTCTTCATATAAGTCACATATTGCTTCAAATGCAAATGTGGATCCTCAGTCCCAATGTACTTTTTCATGCTCAGGAACTTAAGCTTTTGAGGCAGGAGATCATCATCCTCATCCAAGTTGAGGTCGGTATAATCTAGTAGAGCATCAATTCCTTTTTATTTCATCATCATTTGGACAAGAGTCATAGCCTTGGTCATGTTCTTAGCTTAGTCAGTCTTTTCCATAGTTTCAGCAATATCCACATTCTCCTAGCCCACAAGTTTTTCCAACAGAGTTTCCTAATCATCCTTTAGTTGCATTCTTATAGAGTTATCAACATCAAGGTCAAATAAGGGTGACTAGTGTATCGGTTGTTTCTATTTAGCTTATCCCATCATTTTTCCCATCATTTCCTTCATAATTATCCAAGTTTGCTCAGCTAACTCTGCTTTTCAGCTAGTCCTTGAATGAATCAGGGTCAAAACTACTTGCCATTGCTATTTTTTAGGGATTCTGACCAGACGACCGGTGCTAGATCGTGTCCAAGCGGATGACTAATGTGGATATATATCTGCAATCACCACAGGTCAGAAATATGCATGGGATGTATGCATGAGATGCAGGTTCACTTTATTATTAAAGAATATAGAAACACACATTCCAAAACAAAAACATAGTTCATAAATGACAATCTCCACCCTTATTTCTCCCATACAAATGTTCAAATTGTAAGTTTCTTGTCCTAAGATTTTTGGTTTGGGTTTTGATTATCAATAGGGGATAACAAAACTTATGTATGCAAAAAAAACTCTGAAAACGATACAAGCAAGTAGCAATTCTTTTGAATAAAACAAAAGTCCATCTTAATGGGTCATAGTAGGCACTAAAGGCCCATCTTGACATAGTCCATTTACAATGGGTTTAGGTTTTACTTCAAGAATTACTATATCATATAAGACACATGCATTTGGAAATTACTAAGTCATTACATGAGCCGACTCTTGGGTAATAGGCTTCGACTCCCACAATCATATACCTCCATTACGTCTACCCACTTAAGGGTCCATACGACATAGATAAGTACATACTATGAGTGAAAATAGCTACATACTCCACCTCTGCATTTAATTTACCACTAAATGGACTAATTTGAAAAACTAAAAATTCCATTGATATTTTAAATATAGGTTGCTCATATTTTAGCTCAATAGGCTATTACTTTAGCAGTTAAAAATATTTGTTAGAAGATGTTTCTCTCAACATCCTTTCTTTTTGTATGGCAGACATGTTTGTTAATTAATACTATCTGTTTAAACCAAAAATATATTTTAACAGAGCCTAAAGTCTATAAGCCCAAGATCCAAGTGAAGGTAATTAATTAATAAGTTAGAGAAAAAAATGATGCGTCAAAGCTCCATCAAGTACGACGAGGCATAGCTCTTCCAAACCTTCAATGGCCTTCAAAATCTCGCTGAAACCCGTTTTTTCAAGGTTTATCCAAACTCTTATATTTTCATCTGATAAAAAATGGGTCTTTTTTTTAAAAAAAAAATGATAGTAACTGAGCATTGATTATGGGCATGGTTGTTGGATCAATTTAAAGTGCTTCATTATGGCAACCAACCTCACCCTAGTGCCATTTCAAATTGTATGTTTCTTTTATGAAGCTTTGATAAATGGATAAGTTGAGTTTTTTTTCTTTTTCTTTTAAAGGTTATTATCAATTTTGAATTTTTTTTTTTAAAAAACAATCTTCAATCAATGATTGTGTTACTCTATTTGGGTTATAGTAAAAAAGATTGCCAGTAGTAGTGCAAGAATGCTTATTATTAGTAATTCTTTGCAGCATGCATCTACTACTGGGGAGAAAATGAAGAATCTTAGATTTAATCCTTCTCTTATTGTTGGTGCTATTACTAATGGGGAACTAACCCATCAATTCTTATAGAGGTTACCAATCTCAAGTCTAGATATTTTTTATAATTCCTTTTTTTAGAAAGAATCTTATTGTTACTTGAATTAAAATATTTTCCTTTTTATTATTCTCTTTAGGATTAAAATGTTGCCATGTTATGATATGTGATGGAAGTTATAAAGTGTCAAGGATATTACAACTTGACATGTTTGAACATTGATGGTGTCTTAATTTACTGCTTAAGAATTAAATTCGTGACAAGAAATTTTAACTTCTACTTGTAAAAGAAAGTATAATTCTAGTTGCTTTATTGTATTAATTTTAAACAAGTTTTGCTTATATGGGTTATTCTCAATACAGCTTTAATCACTCTTCCTTTTTATGTTTTCAGTTTTAGATTACCATCACCTATCCATCCACATTATTATGGTTATCAGTAATTTGTCTATAATTGGTTATCTTTTTGGTTTTTTTTTT
>CATIWM010088473.1:0-11785 GCA_949671775.1 Mallotus repandus | reverse complement strand
TTTATTATATTTTATCTTAAATTAATTATTTTTTATTATAACAATTAAAATTATAATAAGAATATGTTAACTTATTTCATTGTTCAAATATTTATTATAAAGTAGTATAATTTAAGGAAATTCTTTTTAAAAATTCGACTAACTCAAATTTGATTGAGTTTAAATTTTTTTTTTAAATGTAACACAAATTATAATATTGACAAAACTAAATGAGTTTTATCTTTATAAAGAAATATTTATTTACATATAATATATTAAATAAGATTATATATTTACAAATAATTAAGTATATTTAATTAGTTTTATTTATCATTCTCAATATAACTAATAATTTAAGAAAAATATTATTTTTATTTTTATTTTTATTTTTTAAAATTATTTTAGTAAGTTATATAGTTATTATGAAAGTTAAGTAATAGAAGAAGTTACAAATAAAAATAAAAATATTGTTCATTTAAAATATCAAAATGACATTTTTTTAATAGTTTTAGGACTGAAATGAAATGTAACAATCATGTTAATAACTCCAGCGACTTCAGTACGAGCTTTCTTCGTATCTGGGGAATCCTCAACTTGATCACTCGGATCTTAAGTTCTTGTGAATCTTCCCAGCTTCCCATTTTTTATTAACTGTTCGATCGATCGTGCGAGATCTCGGCATGCATCTGTTTCATGCCCGAAACCTCGATGATACTGAAAATACTTGTTTCCATCCGGTGCTCCTCTTCTTGGATGGGTTAGCTTTCTTGCTGGAGTTATGCCTACACCGTTTTTTCTAATCCACGTGAGAATTCTTGATCTGGAAGCGTTTAGGGGTATAAATCCCTCAGTTTGGAGTTGGATGCCTTCTTTGATCAGTTCTATCATTCTTTTTGAAAGGTGGCTTTTCGTCATCCCTTCGCAACCTTCTATCATCGTCCATCTTGATTAGTTTAGTAGCCATGGACATGACCTCCAAGAAGGTACGTGGCTCTTTCATCAAGATCTTGTCTTTAAGTTTTCCCAATCGGGTTCCATTCTTTAGTGCCTCAATAGCCACTTCGTCATTTAAGTTCTCTATCTGCATAGCCACTTTATTGAATTTATCTAAGTAGCTTCTTAACGATTCATTGATATTTTGCCTACATATCCGGAGATCGTTTATGTTTTTGGCAGGAGGAACATTAGTGATAAACCGTGTTCTGAACTTCCTAACCAACTCTTCAAAAGATGATATAGAATTCCTAAGAAGTTGGTGAAACCACCTTTGGGCAATTTTGGTTAGTATGCTAGGGAAGACCTGACATATAATTCCATAATTAACATTCTAAAGAATCATTTTTGTTCTGAATGACGACACGTGGTTGACTGGATCTCCGGTGCCATCGTACTACTCCAATTAAGGTAACTTGAACTTGGATGGGATTTCTGTCTTATTGATTCTGTTCACAAAAGGCGTTGTTCCTTCTAGCACGCATTCATCTTCCTTTCTTGGTCCTATCCGGGCCTTCTAAATTACTTGTTCTACTTTTTGGGCTATCTGAGAGTCATCTAACACTAGATGGCTTGTATAGACTCCCCTTCCGGATTTGTCCGGGCTTCATTATCCCGTCCACGAAAACTCTGGATGGCTATGGGTGGTAAATTCGCATTATTTTCTACATTATCTGCTCCGGGGTTATTATTTTGGATAAGGGCATTTAATTATTGTTTCATGAGGGCCATATGAGTTTGGATGCTTTGGATCATCGCCTTTCTATTCACTGGAGGCAAGTTTAATGTCTGAGTTACTGTGTCTAAGTCTGGGGTATTTGTAATGGGAGTTTGTGGAAGACTTGGGAAGGGCACTAAGGGAATGGGTCGGTTAACATGATGCAGAGGAGCATAGCAGGGAAAGCTCGTGCCTGGGGTCACCCAACCTTGGGTGATTCTGGATGTCAAGTGTGTATTAAGAGGGATTTGAGACGACGGCCCTGTATGATGAATGAGAGCTGGATCAATAGGTAAGACAGAAGCGGATAGGTTAATAGGAGGCATAAGGGCTGATGGGTTGATAGGAGCATCTGCGGCTGATCCTAGGGGATTGATTTGAGTATCCGCAATTGGTGAGCTAAATGTCATGATGTGAACTTTGTTTTAACTCGGTAACTGATAATGGCTTTTGACTCAAGAGGTTTCCCACAGATGACGCTACTTGATAACTTGATTTCTGGAACCTCCAAGTCCTACGGTCAAGCAATCAACAGAGAAGTAAGGTGTTTGATGCTTAAGTCAAAGAGAGAATTTAGAGAGATAAAGAGAGCTATAAGCTAAAGGAATAGAATAGAATAGAATGAATAATTTGAGGGGAGGGGAGGAGTATTTATAAAGAATATAATGCTCAAACCTGAGAGGAATAAGATTCATCTTCTATGTAGAACTTTGTTCCTATTTAGGGAGTTTTCCTTCTTTATCTGGGATTCTTCTTGATGAGGAACTCATTTTCCTATTTGACTTAGACATCCTTGTTCTGCAAGTAATTCTTGTATTTAGGAAAATAAAGTATCAATTAAATAGAAATTTACCTGAGAGGTATCAATTTTAAAAGTTGACTAATGGAAAACTGCTTTAACTGATAGGTAGGACTAATGAAAAATCTTTTTAAAACTTATAAGAACTTGATTGTAAAAAAAAATTATAAGACTTAATTGAAAAACAAAATAATTTTTAGGACTAACAATATTGTTATTCCTATATTGTATTAATCATTCAACAGTAAATTTGTCCATGTTTTGACACGGATTAGTAATTAGTGCCTAATATATTAATTGTAAATTATTTTGTCATACATATGAAATTAGGATTGCACAATAATAATATATAGCTTTCACCATTAATTTTTTAGGAACTTTGTACTAAAATCTAAATAATAATGTGAGAGTAAGTTGTATCAAAAGTTATCAAACTTTACATTAAATTTTATTTTGGTTTCATAATTTAAATTATATTTTTTTAATTATAAAATATTAATTTTAATTATAAAAAGAAGTCATTCAAAATAATTCTGACTAATTTACTATAAGTTGTTACTAAGTTTGGGGATATAGTGGGGAACAACAGGCGATGTAATAATTCTGTAGGATTAGTAGAGGCATTTTTTAGCATGTCGATCCTCTTTGTAGTTTCCATGGATGAATTTATAAGAAGTGCCTTTTATTCCTGGTGACCTTAACATGGAATGTATGCGAATTGGAGTCCACCGTACTTGGTTAAAGAACTTGATCAGAAATGAAAGAAAAAGAAAAAGCAAAAACAAAATGCTGCTTGAAAGATATATTATCATCAATGTTTCCGTAGTTTCAAAACCATGGAGTCATCATATGCATGAACTATTAAAATTAGATGTTTAAATTTGTAAAATATATATGTGCTAAATTTTTATTGATTAAATATAAAATATTTATAGGAGGTTATTAATTATTTGTACTTATAATATTATATTTAATTAACGTTAGCCATTGGATGAGTAATATATATATCGTATTCGCGAATAAAAACAATATTGATGAGTTGGATTATCTGACACTTTAATCTTCCAGATTCCTAGCAAAAAATAAATTATTTGATTGGGAAGGAGTAGTTACCTTATAGGAATGACTTAAGGGATGTTATAAATTATAATTTATCACTAGGTAGATATAATTTAAATTTTGGTAATAATTTTTCTTGTGGGTCCGTATCAAAAGTGGGAGTAAAAAAAAACTTGGGACTCCGTGGTTTTACAGAAAAAACCACTTTAAAAAGAAACTATCCATAATTGCGGGCGAGGATTTTGTCAAAAATTCAATAAAAAATACAGACAGTTACATAACGATCCGTTATATTTATTAGCATCCTTTAAATTATAAATTATAATTTAATACTATGAAATTTTATTATAGAACTACTTAATTTGAAAATAAAATTACGTAATTTTAATGTTATAAAATAATTTATTGTGTAACTATAGTTTTAAGTAAAGCAATGAAATCCTAACTACAAAATTATTTAGTTTAACTTTTAAATTGTGTAGTTTTAGTTTTTCTAAAAAAAAATGTAGTTTTAGTTAAGATAATGATAAGTAACACATAATGGAATATGAACAATATGTCAGTAGCCTACTAAAAAATAAAAAATATATATTTTGATTTTTTTAATTTTATCTTTCAACACTTTTTTTGTGGATTGATAAAATAAGAGGGTAAAAAAATTATTTCATTTGGTTCATGATGATGGATTGCATAACAGAAAACAACTCTCTTCTTTTAAATTGATAATAACAAGATTCAAATTCTGGCCACTGTATGTCATATTTAATATTACCAATTGGATTATATTTTATATAACTGATAGATATATGAATGGTAATATTTAGAGAGAGTGAAATTTCTTTTATAATATTTTTTTTTCATTTACATACTCCTCTATATATCGAATCATATACGTAATTTAAAAAAAAATTGTTATTCCAGTGTACGTGGATGGATGTCTCTTCTGATAACATAAAGTCAATAACATTATGATTTTACCCTTATTTGGTTTAATTCCACCAAAAAATTCATTTCATTTCTAAATTAATTTTGAATAAAATTCATTTTTAAACAAATTTCAATGAATATAAACCAAACATAATTCATTAATAAAAATTAATTTAATATGACAAAAAAAGAATTAATTTAACTTCAAAAAATTTCATAAATTTTAAAAGTTAGAATTTAAAATAAATTTTACAAATTTTTTATTTAAATCAAATATATTTATTTAAATTTATAAATAAATTTCACAAAATTTTATAAAATTCATTTCAACTGCCATTTTGATAGACACCTCATTCTCTTCAGCAGCCGACCAACCCTCCTTCCTCCTTTATTCCACAGAACTGCTCTGTCGCTGCCCAACGCCGTGACCGTCATCAGCATCATCATCATCATCTTCTTCTTCTTCTTCTTCTGTGTTTTAGTACTTACCATTTCGCAAGCAGTCAAACATAATCACCATGATATATTTTGACAAAAACATAAAATTTTATGATTAATCCAGAGAAGGAAAAAGAAAATGTTGCCACCTTGACGATACGAGCAATGCTCTAATCTTCCACTACAAACCCAGCTTACATAGCCATTTATTTATATTACTGAAAGCAATTGCTTGTTTGAAGTGTATAGTAAGTAACAGGAAATATGACAATCTTGGTTTCGAGTAGTGTGTTTGTGTGCTTCCTATTGTTTCTTATCAAATTCTTATATGAAGTATGATGGAACCCAATTCGCATTGAAGCTGCACTTAGATCACAGGGAATAAAAGGCCCTTCTTATAGATTTTTTTTTGGGAACTCAAAAGATATGAACAAAATGAGAAATGAAGCCTTGATGAGCAATTCCTCAGAGTTATCACATCAAATGCTGCCTAGAATTCATCCACATATTTATTTGTGGACCAAGCTACATGGTAATTGTAAATTTTTTTCTTTTTTGAGCAGCCAAGAAGAGAGTCCCACGCACTGGAGATGCCTTGTTTTGCTTGAAAACTCTGACTGATCACTATTATAATTTTTCTTACAATTTGGTTGCAGGGAAGAACTATGTCAGTTGGCTTGGTTCTCGGCCGCAATTAATAGTCACCGAACCTCATCTCGTTAAAGAGTTGCTCGGTAAAGATGAAACGTACCCGAAACCAGATTTTGAATTTTATTGGAAATAGCTCTTTGGGGGCCAATTTACCAATTTACTGTAAAAATTTATGGTACTTTTTGAAATAATTTTAAGTTTTATGGTAGTTTTTCAAATATATTTCTAATATATGGTACTTTTAGCTGAGGTGGAGGAGGAAAATTGTAGTGCCAAGCATTTCGCCAGTAGCACTGGCGAAATGTGCATTTCGCCAATACTATTGGCGAATTGCCTGACAAATTTTTTTTGATGCATTTTGCCAGTAACACTGGCGAAATGCATGAAATTTTTTTTTTGATGCATTTTGCCAGTAGCACTGGCAAAATGCATGCAACTTTTTTTTGATGTATTTTGCCAATAGCACTGGTAAAATGCATCAAATTATAAAGTCATTCCATTTTTTCATTTCTAATATAATTATTATATAATGATTATGATATAATGATCATGTTAACTTTTATAATATTATAATTATTAAATAATTATTTGGTTATAATTATATTTTTTAATATTAGTTAGTCACTAATAATTGTGTAATAATTGATAATAATAATAATAATATTCTATTATTTTATATCTTTTCATAATATTGACTTATAGATGATTTTAAAAATTTAATTGAAATATATTACAGAAAATAGTTGTCCTAAATAATTAGTAACTCATGTAATAAGGTGAACAAATAAAATTGAAAACTATTTGTAATATATTCATAGTAGTACTTCAATATTTTGTGAAAATTTGAAAAAAATTTGTGTATTAAAAAAATTGGTTTCTAGATATTTAAAATTTGTGTATTTAAAATTAAAAAAATATAACCGATTTGACTTTTTGAATATAATTATGATATAATGATTATGTTAACTTTTATAATATTATAATTAGTAAATAATTATTTGGTTATAATTATTTAATAGTAGTTAGTCACTAATAATTGTGTAATAATTGATAATAATAATAATAATAAATAGATAATATTATATTATTTTATGTCTTTCCATATTATTGACTTATAGATGATTTTAAAATTTAATTACAATATATTACAGAAAATGGTTGTCCTGAACAATTAGTAACTCATGTAATAGGGTAAACAAATAAAATTGAAAACCTATGAGTAATTTATTCATAATAGTACTTTAATATTTTGTGAAAATTTGAAAAAAAATTGTGTATTGAAAAATTTGGTTTCTAGATGTTTAAAATTAAAATTAAGTATTAATTTTATTTACTTATTTTATGTTATTTTGTGCATTAATTTTTTAGAATAAACTGAATTTTATAATAATTATTTCAACAATTTTTACATTGCACTGGACAAGGTAAGGACTAAAATAAATTGTTGAAATAATTATAATAGAATTCAGTTTATTCCAAAAAATTATTTATTTTAAAAAATTAATACACAAAATAACATAAAATATGTAAATCAAATTAATACTTAATTTTAATTTTAAATATCTAGAATCCAATTTTTTCAATACACGAATTTTTTTCAAATTTTCACAAAATATTAAAGTACTACTATGAATAAATTACTCATAGTTTTTCAATTTTATTTGTTCACCTTATTACATGATTATTATGTCATAATTATATTCAAAATGTCAAATCGGTTTTGTTTTTAAATTTGATGCATTTTGCCAGTGCTACCGGCGAAATGCATATGTTTTTTTTTTCATTTCGCTTGTAACACTGGCGAAATGAGCGAGGTTAAATTTGTCCACACGCAATTTCGCCTCTTTAACTAGCGAAATGAGTTTTTCTCAGAAAAAAAAGTACCACAAATTCAAAATTTTTTTTAAAAGTACCATAATGTGAGAATTTTGACAATTTTTTACCATAAATAGGTAAATTGCCCAATAATATGTTGACTCTATAATATCACCTCACTTAGTTCTATAATTTAACTTTACTCGAGTTCTACAATACATAACTGATAAGTTGATTTTGAAATCTCTGAGTATTGCGATCAAACAATTGACAAAGAAGTAAGGTGAGATGTGAGATTTTCCCTACAAATCTTTCGATGCTTAAGTCAGAGACGGTAGAGAGAGAGAGAGAGTTTAGAGAGGTAATGAGAGAATAAGAGCTAATTAAGAAAATCGAATGAATAGTATGAAGAGAGGTGAGAAGTATTTATAGGGAATGAGATGCTCAAACTTGAGAGGAATAAGATTCATTTTCCTTGTAGGATTTGTCTTTATTTGAGGTAATTCTTCATGATCCGGAAGTCTTCGTGATGAGAGACTCTTTTTGATAAGAAACATCATTTTTTACTTGGATTTGGTCTTTCTTCTTTTACAAGTTACTTCAATTTAGAAATATAAATTATTAAGTGAATAGAAATATACCTGAAGGTCAATAACCATATAAAACTTAAGGAATGTTGGAAAAGATTTATCTTTTATTGTGAAATTACAATAATTTTACAATTATATTAACTATCACAAACTATTACAAACTATCACAACTACGATATCAAACTATTAAATTATTTTGTTAAAAAATGTCAAATGATGATTATTATTATTATTATATATAAATCCTAGTGAAGGTAGGCAAAAACATAAAATTCTTAATTGTTGCCTCCATTGACAATTGAACTGGAGACCTTTTAAATTTTAGAGTTTCCACTTAAGATCATTTAATTTAGTTCTCACGGGCTAACTGAAAAATAATTATACATTCGTACTATATAAAATATTTCATAATTACATTAAAAAAAATGTACAACGTCAATAATAACATAAATCAGATATGATAGAATAAGGAGCATTTTAAGATGCTTTTAATAAAAAAAAAAACATTAAACTACGTTCAAAATGAAGAAGTTAAATTTTTTTAAAAAGTCTATATATTCAACTTGAACAAACAATAGAGATTAAGAGAAAAAAAAAATTATACTATGAGACTATTAATTAAGAAGACAAAAAAAATCAAATTAAGTAAGAATTTCTTTTTAATAATTCCAACTCTCACTGCCGGAAAATGCATGACGAATTTTTTGGTTGAAAACCTAAACCACCGGATTGTTGGCTGTACAATATTGTTAAATCTTTAATCAAAGGGAGATTCTTGCTCAACCCATGACCGAGCCTCTGCCTGTTATTCCCTTGAACAGATTTCCTATGTACCCACCGTCCCTAATCAACAATCATAGATAAGATAAGATACTACATAATGGTGGGTTTTCAACGAAGTAGAGATTAATGATTAATATATAAATATGTGTGTTTATAATTTTTATATATTTGATAAAAAAAAAAAGTTGCATGAAGCATATTATAATTAGACCGTGTCTTCTGTCAACGAACTCGAGTTACGGACATGTTTAAAAATGTTAGAGCTATATGGACGTGACAACCACGTTATAAAATTATAATGTATTCCATTACCAAAACTGTAGTTATATTTATTTGTTCACATAAATACAGATTTTGGCCATTTCATCTTTCCTTAATTATCCGTATGTAATCAAGATTATTTCTTTAATTTGATCAGATCGTAGGAGACAAAGATGGATTGGAAGAACTGGCCGAAAAAGAAAGCAGCTGCTAAGTTTCAGAAGCTGGGTGCCATCTTAAAGGATCCATTTCATATTCTGACAATCACCCTTCTCAGCATATTGTTTCCACTCTCATTTCTCCTCTTGGCCAGACTTTCTTGTTACAGCTATCTGTTAAGCGTCGCATCCGATCCTGCAGAACCTGCTGAGCCCTCCTCGTTCCTCTTCACTTTTCTCCTACAGGGCAATCCAGCAGTTATATATTTTCTTGTTTCAATCTTTAGCATAGCCACTCTTCTCCATGGCTTGACAGGTAAATTTAACCTTCTAAGGCATGAGTCATCGTCACCTGCCGCAGGTGGTCCATTACAACGACACCGTCTATACACTGCATGGATTTTACTATGCACGCTGCAAATATGTGTTGGCTTAGCGGTTGAAGGGAGCATAGCATCTGGAATCGACGGGCATAGTTTTGATATGGAGAAAAGTTTGTTAAGCAGGATTATATTTTTATTGGGTTTGCATGAGACTATGCTTTATTGGTCAAGAACGGTAGTTAAACCGGTCGTTGATGACACTATCTTTGGTTCTGCTAAAGAGGAGAAATGGGTTCAAAGGGTCAGCATGGCTATGAGTTTTGGTAGTTTGTGGTGGTGGAGATTGAGAGATGAGGTTGAGGCTCTTGTTGTTGTAGCAGAGACCAAAAGACAGATGTCGATGGGTGTAGGGATGGCTGACTTGCTTGGTTGGTGGCTTTACTACGTTACAGTAACAATTGGTATGGTGAGAATTGTTAAAGGCATTATGTGGGTTATGATGATATTGCTTTGTACACGGGTAAGAAGAAATGCTACTTCTTCTTCTTCTTCTGACCTTTGTGGGAACGAAGACAAAGTTTGATTCGATATTACAGATTCTTTTTTTGTTTTGAAGATTTCTACTTGTAATATTTTGGTCAACCCGTGGCCAAGTACTACTTTATATATATATATATGTGTGTTGTAATTAATTAAACTTGCGCCAAACTACCAATAATGTTGTATTCAATATTTTTTCAAAAGGATTGTATTCAAATTTTAAACTATATATATAACCATTTTTTCTTCTGGAAGACAATATATAGATTTATATTTATTTAGTTTAATTTAAATTTTATATATTAATGAATTATATAATAAAAATAATTTTTTTTATGAACTACAATACTAACGGTAAGTTTTATCATTGGAACATAGTAGAAAACCTGCTCCTATAAGTAATATTGGATGAGAATAATCATTGGGTAAGTGAATAAATAGTTGATACTTCATGTCTTAGATTGAATAGTCAAGCAACTCTCTTTAAAATGTTAATTCGTTTTTGGTTCAGTACCATTAAAAAAAAAATTCCAATGGTTTTTCTTAACCAATACAAGATGAGTGAGTCAATGGTTAGTATTGATATCTTGTATCTTAACAGAATTTGGATTGTTCCTCAAAAAGGAAGATATTAGACTCTTGAGGAAAGACATATTTCTAGTAGGTTAAAGTTACTTGTTCACAAAGGAGTTTAAGGCTTACATGCATAAGGATTATAAGGATTCTAATTCTTAAAGGTTTGTGAACATCTATCTCTATATATACCTCACATATTACTCATTATATTCATTCAACACATTGAACACACACTCATGTACTTATTATAAACCCATCTAACTTAAGCATTAGAGTGATCGTGGGGACCTCCCCACCCTCTCATCCTCTCTCTTGTAGGATATCCATGAAGCTCGAAATGCATCCTCAAACATAAAGTTATCAAGTGGTGCCGTCTGTGGGAAGTTTTTTAATAGTTGTACTTCGAGCATGATATGCGGCAAGAAACTCACAAATTTAGCTTTAATGGCCTCTATTCCACCACCTACACCAACATGAGGAAGTTCAGGTGAAGACACGTTAAACCAGCCAAGAGAATCTACCATACCATCAAAAGAAACACCATCTCAGTCACTTTCAATTACTCCATCTAATCAAAATTTATCTGGAGTATCAAGCGGGTATGCTTTCCCATACTATGCCCCATTGCAATATTCGGAAAGGCCTATTCCTTCTGTCTCTTTTCCAAGTTTATTAACGCTTGAAATAAGCCTTGTTGCCCAAACCACCAACATGTCGACTTCATTTAAAGAAGCCTTGATACAAAGCTTGCAACAACAACTCTGAGTGTTATTTTAAGGTGACGATCAACTAGACACTTCCAGGCAAGGAGTTACGATTGGGCAACATCTTAGGGTTGCTGATGCTTTGGGCATGGATGACGAAGGAGGAAGAAAGAAAACTTGTTATAGAGATGAACAATCAAGCTAAACAATCCCCGAGTTAGAGGACGATGATATTGGTCAACGGGTTAAAGAAGCAATGTATAAAGCCATGATGGGTCCAAGTATTGAAGAGGAATGTGTCCTAGATGGAAATACTCCATTCATTAATAGTATTGTCCGGACAGAAATTCCTCATAAGTTCAAATTGCCTCAATTTGAATTGTATGATGGTACCGGAAATCCAACTATTCATGTGTCTTCTTTTAGGACAAAAATGTTGCAAAATGTCAACGATGCTATAATGTGCTGAGT
>CATIWM010088471.1:0-33350 GCA_949671775.1 Mallotus repandus | reverse complement strand
TGTCATGTGGCACTTTCTATGATTCTTAGGTGTTCTTCATTGTTTTTTTTTTTTTGGAAAGTTGTTCTTCATTGTTGTTGCATTATGATGTTGGGTTCATTTAATTCTCTGTTGATTTAACTTATTTCAGTTGCATAAGTTACATGAATTGGAAAATGGAGGGTCTTCAAGCAAAGCTATGAAAAGCATACCATTGGTTGCAACGTCCTATCCTCTCCGCCAAGCAGTGTTGCTGAAATTGAGAGGCAACGAAGAGCATAATTTTTCCTTTATAAGCCAATTATTTCGCATCAGTTGCAGTTTCTGAGTTTTGATCGTTGACATCATAATGCATCTTTTGGCTTAGGTCACTCTGAGTGCATCTTCAAATTGAGTTTTATAATATTACTACCCTATAAACGATCATCCATTATGTTATTGTCTAAGCAATAAATCATATTTAGAGCTTTACACGTCAGTTGACAAAAAGTTTACCGAAGAAGGAATTCATGAAAAATATTATTACCACTGTGAGTTTGTTTGTTTATTTTTTTTACTATTATTGTTCTCCATAGCAATGGATTCCTTCATTCTTTTGAAATATGAGGTGAGAGGTAAATCGGTCAACATCAATTTTTGGCATTTCATCATCTATCAGAAAAAATGAAGAAACCCCTTAAATATTGGAGTAATGAGTGCTAATCATGAAATGGCTAGATTTTGAAAGGAGTAGCTTGATTATTTAGGCATGAGGTCAGACTCAAGTCTCTATTATGGAGCTTTTGTAATGTAGGGATAGATGGGAAGCAAAATCATGTGATAGTTGGTAGCAAGAGGCTGTTAAGGAGGTGGGCATGTTCGATTATGTTTCAAGATGAACATCATAGAGGAGCAAATATTGATATATTTCTAACCTTCTGTCAAGTAGGTAACTAGCAAAATATATATAAGAATGGGTATGATATCAAATTGTGGGAAAAGTGAGAATGAAGTTTGGCAAAGAGAAGACGATAATTGCAAAAGAATACTACTCGAGTTCAATGTAGGTAAGACAAGTTCATCTATAAAAATTATAATATATTCCTCTTTTCAGAGGTGAAATTGGAAATTTTGATTCATAGTTGTTTCTGCATCATCTTTGTTTATTATCTTACCATTTCGACTTGCTTTCTCCCACTCTCTCACATATGTGCACACACATGCTCATGAATATGTACATGTGTGACTCTTATTTAAATAAAAATGGGTGCCTCTTTTTAACATTTCCTTTATGGTTCTAACTATGTGGAGTTAGAGGAGGTGGGAATGTTGTAGCGTAAGCCATCTATTGGCAAGCGAAAAAGGGCTTTCCTTTGTATTAGCATTTGAGTCGGAGAGGAAAAGGAGTGTGATGATTTAACCAAAAACAACAGGAAAAAAATGACAATGAAGACTCGCTAAATCAACGAAAATAGATATATTATACTTAATTATAAATAAATATTTATGTTATTTATACTATATGATTTTATTTTAATATGTAGTTATTTTTTTTAGTACTAGAATATTAGGAAAATATAAAAAATTGGTAACAAAAATTAATAATAAATATTAAAATAGTTAATTTTTTTAAGGAAATGATGGGATATATGAAAAAATAAAAATATAATAATTAGTTTAAATTATATTTTAATTTATATGTATTGAAATAAAGTTGATGTTTTATACAAATTTTTCATTATTATGTCTATTTTTTTTTACAGAATTTCTCTTTTCTTTTACTTGATGCTAATTTGCTACTTTTTCTCGCTCCGATAGTAACTAACATTAGCAAATTCTTGAAATACCAGATTATGCTTGTTGGGCCTGATGATCGATCTCCCTTAAGAATTTAAATCAACTCCCATGGTATTAAATTTAACTAATTGTATTTTTTTTTTGAATTAACTAGTTGTAATTATTACATTGAGTTTTACCGTGTAATATAGGTTTGTAATAGTAGGATTTGCCATGCTGTATCGTATTATTGGCTCTGCCATTCTTTTATTTATTTTCTGATTTTTTTCCCCAACACCAGGGTGTCTTTTTTGTTAGCCTTTTTGTTTGAGTGTAATATATACACAATACATCAATGCCAGGATAATTTTTTTTTTTTTGGAAAGAGGGGGAGGGTAGTTAATTTTCACTATTTTTTCTGTTTGGGTTCATTTTTTACATTTCGTTGTGTAGCCTGAAAGATGGGAAGCTTAGATTCAAGATTACAAAATGTTAAGAATGTATTTTTGTGGTTTTAGTGACGCTTTCATCCTTTTTATTTTGAAAGTGGCATCATAAAATTTAGTATTTGTATTCTACTTTTTTTTAGAATTTATTTTTCTTTGGATAGATTTTTGAACTTCTTATATTTATAATTGTACTCACTTTATTTATAATATAAATGACTTAATTATTCTTAATTCAAAAGAATTATATTTATTTATTCATCTTTGTTAAATTTTTTCAAAGTTTGTGGCACCAGTAGGAAATTGATAGATATCAAAATATTTTTTATATCATATTTTTATTAAAAAATTTTATTCATATTTTTTATATCATCCGCGCATAGCGCGGGCGTACGTCTAGCATAATGAATAAACAAGTTTCTTAACCTCTAAATGATCTTCAGAGGTTATATTTATACTTGAGCCATTCAATTATAGCTGTTGGAAATAATAAATTCGTTTCCAACAAATTCAAACACCATTTGAATATTATTTGTACTTTTGAGTTGTAAATACTCTGCTCTCGGTTAGGATTTTATCAGTCTTGGTCGGGATATTCAAAAATATATCAGTTATAGCCATTGTGTTTAAACTCTGTGTTGGTCCCGATCGGGATATTGGTCGTCCTAGGCGGAACATTCACTCGGGATGGTTTTACTGTTATTCTTACCCATTTACTGCTTTTAGGCATGGTTTCATGAAAAGCTGAGGCTGTTGGAGCCACCCAAAGACATAGTTTATTACAGATCTAAACACTGTCATACCTGAAGAGTTCATCCCATTTCAAAAAAGTGCAAAGCTAGCTGGCTACATTCCCTGCTACTCTGATCCAGTGGATGTGTCCCTGGTGGAGATTACAATATGTGACTATTCATTCTTACACTTACTATGTTCCCATAACCAGCCTCCATTTTGCTACTTTCTACAATCCTGCTCGACTATATAGACAATATAAACAGAAGCAGTTGATTGTGGGGCCAGTTCATAAATTTGAACCAAGGCCTCTTTCTCAGAATTTCTTGGATACTTTGGTTAAAACTTGGCCTCGCAGAACCATTATGAGGTACATCGATTTTGACGGAGATCAATCCACTGATGACCAGTACAAGGCATGGATTCAATCATAACCGACAAAGAAGAATGAATTCATGATGAATAAAAGGACAAGGGCATTTCAGGCAACGAGTGTCCAAGGTGTTCAAAAGAGAAGAAGGCAAAACTAGCTTATGTAACTTAATATTTATTCATTTTTTGTTGGATGGAATTTCCTTTTTTAGTTAAACAGTTTGTAATAAATACTTAATGTAACATTCAATAACAATAAAAGCAATCCATTCCATTTATTTCAAGCACAAACTGATTATACATATTTGCTTCTAATATATCTCCTGTAGTTAATTGGCTTGCCTTTACAAGTTTTTCAACTAACTATTTTTCTCTCTCTCTCCTTTTACATGTCCTTAATTTTTTTCTGGACCGCCTTTTTAAGGTTTTCAATCCAGCATGACTTTTTTTTTTACTTTTTCATTTTTTTCGTCTCTTACTTTTGTTTAGGCCCCCTCTCTGCGAGGTTTTCTCCCTAGCGAGACTTCACAGAAAGTACTTCTTCAGCTTATCTAGGTTGATGAGCCCTCTGAATTCATTCCCTTCTAGGTCTGAAAGTATAGCGATGCCCTTGGAGAACAACTTCTTTACTAGGTATAGACCTTCCCAGTTCGGCTTAAACTTTCCCCGTGGATCCGTCATAATCGGCCTAGTCAACTTCAATACCAAATCATCCTCTTTGATTTTATCCGGCTTAATTTTCTTGCTATAAGCTCGAGCTATCCTCTTCTGATACAACTGGGAGTGATACATGGCTTTCACCCTTCTCTCATCTAAGAGTGTTAGTTGTGCTAATCGGCTCTCCACCTACTGATACTCGGGGATTTTGAATTCCAAAAGAACCCGCATAAATTGAATTTCCACTTCCACTGGTAATATGGCCTCACACCCATATACTAAAGAATAGAGAGTTACATTGGTTGATGTTATAGCAATAGTCCTATATCCCCATAATGCGAATTGTAGATACTCTGAGCAATCCCAATAGTTTTCCATCATCTTGGAAAAGATTTTCTTCACGTTCTTATTTGTAGCTTCTACTGTACCATTCACTTGCGTTCTATATGGAGATGATTTATAATGGTCAATCTTATATTCTTTTAGCAAAGTTGTTGTTTTTGCTCAAAACTGAACACCATTATCAGTGACAACATGATGAGGCAATCCATATCGGTAGATTATGTTCTTTTCAATGAACCTTGCCATTTGTTTTGATCCAACAGTGGCAAACGATTCTGCCTTAACCCACTTAAAGAAGTAATCAATAGTCTTCACGATATAGTGATGACCGTTCGATGCTTTTGGCCTTATCTCCCTTATGATGTTAATTCCCCATACTGCAAACGGCCAAAGAGAAGTCATTCCCTGAAGTTCCATGGAGGGTAAATTGCTAACATCACCATATGCCTAACAATTATGACATTTCTTCACAAATTTCATGCAGTCTGTTTCCATTGTTAGCCAAAAGTAACCCTGCTGGGCTATTTTCTTAGCCAACACTATTCCACTCATATGCGGACTGCACACTCCTTCATAAACTGCTTCCATGAGCTCCTGAGTTTCACTCTTATCCATACATCTCAAATGCACTCTAGTCAGTGCTCTTTTATACAACATTCTATTATGGCTAATAAATTGATGAGACAACATCTTGAGAGACATTCTTTTTTTCCTATCAGTGTCTTCGAGAAACTGCCTCATTTCTAAATACTGTTGTAAATTTTAGAACCATGATTTCTCTACAGGGTTGATTGGCATCACTCTTATCTCTTCATAACAAGGGATTTGGGACTTTACAAGAATAAGAGGTTTGACCTTTTCCTATTTTCCTCCTTCAAATGTCGAAGCTAGAGTGGCTAGGGCATCAGCTATCTAATTCTCCTCTCGTGGCAAGTAGACTATTTCGCACTAAGCAAAGGATAACAAAACAGTAGCTGAATATTCCCAATACAATCTCAGTTTATCTTCCTTCACTTCCCATCTGTTGGAGATCTGTTTCACCATTAACGTGGAGTCTCCATATATAGTGATTTCATTTACCCCTAGATTCTAGAGTGCTTCCAAACCAAAGATGCAAGCTTCATATTTGACTTAGTTATTGGTGACTTCACATTCCAATCTTTTAGCAATTAGGATCATTTCTCCTTCTGCTGAGATCAGAATGACAACAATGCATGCCCCTCTATTGTTGACCCCTCTGTCAAAGAACATTGTCCATGTTTGGATTTCTATTGCCCTCAGGTGTTCATCTGGAAATTTTAACTCTCATTCTTGTTCATAACTCACAGGATTTTGAGCTAAAAAAATCCACTACAGCTCTCCCTTTTATCACCTTCTTGGCCACATAGTCAATGTTAAACTCAATGAGCAGCACCAGCCATCTGGCTATTTTTCCTATTAGTGACAGAGTCTGTTGGATACCTCAGGGGATCGTGCATAGAAACTACTTAAATCCTGTAAGACTGAAAGTAATGTTAGAGCTTCTTCGTGGCCTAAATCACAACCAAACATGTCTTTTCCACTAAACAGTAATTAGTTTCGTACGGGAGGAGCTTCTTGCTCAAGTAATACACTGAATGTTTGAATTTTTTGTCATCTTCTTGAGCTAATATTACACCTATTGCCTCTCTTTCGATAGCCAGATAGAGGATCAAAAGTTTATCCGGTCTCAATGGTTATAATACCAGAGGATTCATCAGATAATTCTTAATAGTTTCAAAACCTTACCGACACTTATCATCCCAGATTACTAGTTAATTCTTTCTCAAGAGCTTAAAGATTAGCTCATAAATAGTAGTCAACTTAACTATGAACCTGTTAATTTATTGCAATCGACCAATAAATTCTCTAACTTCTTTATCATTCTTTGGCGCAGGCATCTCACGGATTGCTTTGACCTTGTGTGGATCAACCTCTATTCCTTTTTTACTTATAATATGTCCTAGAAGCTTTCGAGAGGTTACCCTAAAAATACACTTCTTCGGGTTCAACCTAAGATTGTATTTTTCAGCTCTGGCTAGGAAATTTTCTAAAGCCTCAAAGTGTCCTTCCCGTGTTGGAGATTTTACCATCATGTCATCCATGTATACTTCTATTTAGCTCTCGCATTTTTCAACTCGAATGACATGACTGAATAACAGTAGACCCCCCATTCAGTGGTCAAAGAAGTATTCATCTTGTCTATCACTGCCATTATGATATGGTTATATCTCAAGAAATTTTCCATGAAAGAGTACATTGCACTATTGACCAAGGTGTCAATATGCGGTAGGGAAAAATCATCTTTCGGACAAGCCTTGTTCAAACCCCTGTAGTCTACACACATTCTGACCCTTCCATCCTTCTCAAGAACCAGCATTATGTTGGCTAGCTACTGGATATCATCCACTACTTCCAAGAACTTCACTTTAGTTGCTTCTTTACTTCTTCTTTGATCAAAAGAGCCCATTTCAACCATAACCTTCTCTTCTTTTGCATTATTGGCATAATGTGAGGATATGTAGGGATTTTGTGTTCTACAATTTCCCTATCAATTCTAGGCATATCCTCGTACCCCAAAGCAAACACTTTCTGTCTTTTTCTTAATGTTTCTTCCATTTTATTCTCTCATCAGGAGTTAAATTAAAAGCAATAAGTATATCCTTAGAATTATCATATGTGCTTAAATTAAATGATTCAATTTGCATTAAATTGATTTCAAACATATGCATGAAGTGATCATCACAAACAGAATAACCGTTAAGAAACACATCACACAAATAGACAAAGTCAGATCTTATTACATTAACTTTAGAAAAGAAAAGATCATCAATATCAAACATGTTTATAAGAGAAATGTCAAGATCATCATAGAAGACATCTATGATAGAATTAAAGATAAAAGATTCAAAGCCACATTCCTCTTCCTAATCCAAGTGTCCTTCAACTCCGTCATAGGGATGTCTTTTTCTAGCTCTAGAGTCTGCACCAGTTACTCAACAGTAAGTTCTTTGGCCCCACCTACATGCTCAGCGAAGATTTCTAAATCGAGGACCAACTTTTTCGCTATCATCAATGGTTCAAGATTATCAGTGTAGCCTTCTTTTATGAAGGTTTCCTATAGTGACTTCTTTTTCAGCTAAGTTTTTACCCTTTTATTCCCAGACTTGATCTTAGCTTCATTTTCCTCCTCAGACTCACATGCCTCATGATATCCTATCTCGTGCTTCAGAATTGGCACTTTTAATTCAATAAACCTTGGTGGGCCTTACTAGTTCCTCTCGAGCCCCATCCCGGCCATGAAGTTTATGTTCTTCATCATGCTCACAATCTTGAGATTTAATTCATCTTCATAAATCACGTCGACTTTAAAGCTCGGACTGACTGGGATTTCATTAGGAGCTAGCTTCAACGTAGCGACTGCAGCTTCAGTTTTTATTGTTATAGTGACTACCCTTCCCTTGTGTGGAAACTTAATTTTTTAGTGCAGAGTTGATGGCACTCCTCCCAAAGGATGGAACCACGGCCTTCCTAACAACACAACAAAGGTAACAGGGATGTCAATGACATTTAATTGACCCAAACCTCAAGGGGTCCTGTTTTGACCAATGCCCTAAAGGTTCCTTCAATAGGCCTTTTTGTGTCTTCATAGGCCTTGATGACTACCTTGAATGACTTTAGATAAGATACTACCAGTCCCAACTTAGGCAGAATTTTTAAAGGGCACACATTAATAGCGAATTCGTTATCCACCATCACACAACAAGTGAGTTTCCCTTTCACTTCAGCCTTTATGAATAAAAAGTCATCATCTGTAAAAATAATTGCCCCTTGAGGACTCTCTGTCAGTGAATCTACCATTTGGCTGGGGGTATGAGTTATATGAATCTTCCTGTGATCAAAGGCCATAACCAACGCCTCCCGATGGGCTTTGGATTGCATCAGTAACACCTAAACGCTAGCGAGAGTCTTCTTATCTCTCTTGGTTTCAATGAACTTCTCATCAACGTTCTCCTTCTCTTTCAATTCTTCTTTCAAGCCGATTTTCTCTTCCTTCGACTCCACAGATCGAGCTTCTGTTTCCTTCTTTTCATTTTTTCCAACTGACTAGGCTTTCTTTCTTTTATCACTCTTCCACAGATCAATTGCCCCTCCTTCCTCATCATCAGAACTCCAAATATCAAGAACATTTAAATTTAGTTCCATAGGCTACAGGTTCAGATTCAGGTCTTTAGTTTTAGGTTTTAGGGATGTGGGTGTGGCATTGACAAAGGAGTTAAAGACTTGTTCCTTTGTCAAGCTGGTATTGATCATAAGAATGTGGGAATTTAGTGGTGGCTCATTGTAGTAATTGGGTAAAAGGTTATTTCGGGTGTTAGGTTTTCTGGTTTCAGGGTTAGTAATTTTGCTTGAATCGATTAAATTCTGGATCTTATGCTTTAGACGATCGTAATTGTTAGTATCATATCCTATGGTCTGATGATATTTATAGTATAACTTTGGGTCGATATTTGGAAAGGGTGGTCTTTGAGGCAAAGGCCTTAAAAGGTTATTCTCAATCAACTTTTCCAGGACTTTAGAAAGAGGTTTTCCTAAATTAGAAAACCTTCAGGATTGCCTAATAGCGTTGATCTGTATATTACTGCTCGTTACAATCCCACTACTGAACCCACTTCCTTCTCTACCTACAGATCTTCCACTGAAGAATTTCTTATCTTGCGCTAAGTCAGACTCTTTCTGTACCCCAAATCTATATAGTTCTTCAAAGTTTTAGATCCCCAAGTCTTTCAGTTTTTTGAAGAGTGGAAGCACACATCCTTCTATTGCCATTACTAACTGGTCGGTCTCAGTAGGCCGGTGCTTCATTTGTGCTAATTTATCTTTCCACCTGATAAGATAATCAGCAAAAGACTTGTTAAACTTTTGCTTACTGTTCTACAAGTCTCTCAAAGACACTTCCATTTGAATATTGATACTATAATGCTTGCCAAACATAACGTATAACCCCTCCCAATCAGTTTAGATGTGAGATTCCAAGGAGTAATACCATATAATCGACGCGCCCTCTAAAGATAGAGGAAATTGCTTGACAATCTGTGCTTTGTTCAAGCTAGTTGTCCTCATATGTGTGACATATTGTTTGAGGCGCAGGTGGGGGTCCTCATCACCAGTGAACTTCTTCATATCGGGGAATTTAAATTTTCAGGGTAGAAGGTCATCATCCTCATCTAGACTCAAGTTAGTATAATTCATTGGAGCATTTATCCCTTTTCCCTTCATCATCAGTTACATTTGGGACATGGTTTTAGTCAGATTCTTGGCCCATTCAGACTTCTCCACATTTTTTGCAGTGTCTACATTCACATTTTGTCGGGTCCCTGGTTCTGCTAACAAAGTCTCTTGGTCATCTTTTATTTCTTGCCTTCCAAAATTTTTGACGTCTAAATCCAATGGTAGTGGGTGGTGTTGTGCTGGTTGTTTCTTCCTAGTGAGACCCATCATTTCCCATATGATTGTTCACGTCTGTTCAGCCATTTCTATCTTTAACTATTCCTTAAAAGCTTCATAATCAAACCCTGCCATTATTGTTTCTTCCAAAGTTCTAATCAGTCAACTGGTGTTGGATCATACCCAAGTAGAAGACCGATGAGAATTTATTTCTGCTATCAACATTGATTAGAAACATACATGGCATGTATGAATAATATGCAGAACTTCAAGAAACCTAAAAGGAAAAAGGTAAACAAATATCCTATTTACACGTAACACATAACACAGCTCTTGAAACGGTAACTCCCCCCTTATTTCTTCCACAGACGTGTTCAATGGCGAGTTCCTCATCTTAAGACTGTTGGTCGGGTTTTAGTTATCAACAAGGGATAATAAAACCGACATATGCAACAAAACTCTCAAGATGATGCAAGCAAGAAGCAATCCTTTGAATAAAACCAAAGTCCATTTTAATGGGCATAATGGGCCTTAAAAACTGAATTTGGCATGGTCCATCCTTAATGGGCTTGGGCTTTATTTCAGGGATTACTATATGGCATAAATCACGCACATTTGGAAAAAATCCTAATGAAAGTTGTTAAGTCATTACATGAGCTGAGTCGAGGGTAATAAGCTACGGCTCCCACGACTATATACATCCGTTACATCTCCCCACTCAAGGGTTCGTGCGACATGGATAAGTACGTGCTATGAGGGTTAATAATCAAATAATTCACCACTAGGTTTGAATGAAACGTAGGCAGCAAAGCAATGATTATTGTCAGCTTATTCAGGACTGTTGTGTTCATTGTGTGAACAAGTGTAGTGAATGCAGAAAAGGAAATAAGGAAATAATTAAAGATGATAAATTACAAAACACTGGAATCAGTTTCTCTATCCCCAGTGGAGTCACAACTGTAGGTGGCAGGGTCAGTCATGCGCCTAAGTGTTTGGCGATCACGACACTGTACAAGCTCAGGGCCTGCTAGAAAATACATAATGGGCTTGTGACCTAAAATGGAGTTGGAGTCGCCACCCGGATGAAAGCCGGGACACACTATATAGCAACTGGATTCCATAGAGGTTCCCAGAAGCTGTCATCAAAGATCGGGTTCGGAAACCGAGTATGGACTTTTGAATGCCCACCCAACCTTGCAGTTGGCCTCCATGTGTGTTTTGTATTTTATTACCTTTGATTATTAGGTTATTTCCTCATTAACATGCAATTTTTAGTTATTTCCAAATTTTTATAATTAAGACCAGGTTTGCACATTAGTCCCTTTACAAGCTTATTAACCCAACACTTATCACAAGTAGTGATAATAAATTTACAATCATACATCCAAATGAGAGGGAGAGGGATTAAGGATTACAATTCTTTGTACAGTTAAAATAAATAACAAATTGAAATAAACCTCTCAAGAACTAAATAAGGAATTAAACATTCTTTAATTGAAAAACATATTAAAATCCTGCAAAATTGAAAACATTAATTTTTCCACAAATACAAGATAAATCAAGAAGAAGGAAAAAATTAAATTTGTTAGTTTCACATATAATAAACATAAATACTTATGCAAATACAAACAAATACTCAATTAGACAAAATATATTAACGAATTACACACAAAATCATGGCATATAACAAGAAAAATGCATGAAACATGCAAATTATATGAAATAAGCGTAACTTATGAAAGAAAAATCAAGCAAAACTTTGGCCAGGAGGCGATCGCCTCTTCAAAGAGGCACTGCCTCCTGGGCAAGAGGCGATCTAAGATTGCCACATCACAAAGGGGCAATGCCCCTATAAAGAGGCGTCGCCTCTTCAACAGAGCATAGCAGATCACATTTTCTTAACACTTAAGCAATCTTCTAAACAAAATTCAACTGAGTAAAGCTTAATATAAATACACGAAATATACAATTGATGCTCAATACTTCATGCAATCATGCTTTATATATGACTCTAGATAAACACAAACACAATAACAAGCAAAAGATATCAAGAAATATGGAATTAAGGTAAAATATAGCACTTAAAGCTTAAAAATAGGAATGCTCACTAATTGAACACGTTTGGTACTTGTAACTGAGCTCTCAGAGCTTGGCTTATTATTTTGGATGCTTTGAACACAAGAGTTCCTTCTTCCCTCTTAAGAAAATCAACTCTCAAGCTTAAGATTCTACTTCTTCTTCCTCTTTTCCTCTTGTTTTTCTATGGTTTTTCTCTCAAGAACCTTTCTTTTTTCTTTTCTTTTTTTCTGTTGTTTTCAAAATTGCCAACCACTCTCTCCAAAAAAAAAAAACCCTACTTAAGCCCTCCACCTTTCCTTTTTCTCCAATTCCCCAAAAATAAGTCCAAATAAAAGATCATCATTTTGCATCATTTCCTTTTTTTTTCCAGCTCATTTCTGCCCAAAAATCTTATTTTTACGTCAAAAATCTCCATATTAGAGATAAATGGGTCCCTCCTTTGTTTAATGCAGCCATTAATGACATTTAATGCTGCAAAGGTTGCTTACAAAGAGGCACCGCCTCTTTGATGAGATGTCGCCTCACCGATTCCCAGGGTGTAGAGGTGACGCCTCTTCGAAGAGACGGTCGCCTCTTCAACCAGGCCTGGCTTAAAAAGGCTTGGGCTTGGGATTAAAGACTTGGTTTTGGGCTTGGTTTAGATTTGAGGATTTGAGCATGATTTATCCACTATGTTATAATTTAATTATGTATATTTTATTTTAAATACAAAGATTATAAAAATACTATTAAATGCCAAATATTTTTATGAAAATTAAAAGTAAATTATATAATTGTAATTTATTAGTTAACAAAAATTATATTTAATATTGTAAAAATAAAAACTTAAGCAAAATTCGACTAAATTTATTTAGTATCTAACAAAAATTATATTTTATTTAAAAAAATTGTATCTAATAAAAATTGTATTAAATTATTTATTTAGAGTAAACTAAAATAAAATTTAGTAAAATATTGGTTAAGTTTTTATTTTTATAATATTAGATAAAATTTTTGTTAACCAATAACTTAAAATTATATATATAATTTAAATTTAATTTTCATAAGAGTATTTGACATTTAATAGTATTTTTATAATTTTTATATTAAAAAATAAAATATAAGTAATTAATTGGTTTTTTTTTTTTTTTTTTTAGAAGGGGAAGGAATTGCTATACCTTGGCCTTTAGAGAATATGACACAGGCGATTTCAAAATGAGGTTGCATATTAACAATCGGACAAATTCTTATTTTTAGTATTATGTTGAAAATCTTGAAGCAAATTCTAAGAAATCACAACAATGAAAAAAAAAAGTAGCTAAAAGTTAGTCAAATTTTCTTCAAGGTAGCAATTGTAGACGTTGACCATTTTTTAATACAAGCATTATTTATTAAAAATTCAATAGATTGAAATTTATAACTATTTTTTCTCAAAAAAAATATAAGTTATTTAACAAAATTAGTTTTTTTATGTGCAAAATATTCACAATAAAAATGAAAAATTCTACTATTATTGATACTTAGTAAACAACTGTGATATTTTTATGTTTTGTAATACTAACTACAAATATATTTTATATAATTTATTTAAGTTAAATTTAACTATTTGGATCAAATTTGAATTAATTAAAATTAAATTAATATTATGTAAATTGATTAGAGTAAATTAAATTGACGTAGTTGAATTCTATACAGAAGGTTGCTGACGACCATTCAAAAGACAGAAAAAAATTGGTAATAAATTTATTTGTGTTCAAAACAATATTCAAAAGGTCAAATTCGTTTTCTATAGATATTCAAATTGAATTAAGGTTAATCTCTTTATTCAAATAGTCAAAAGAAAAATTAATATTGACGTAGCAATAAGTAATTAATTACCTTTTATGGGTTGCATGTAATTAAATAATTTAGTAGTTTAAACTTTTGTTTTAATATATTAATAAATTAAAAGTTTGATCGTGATTTTTTTCTCTATATCTCAAATAATACTAAAATTTCGAACTAAATTAAAGAAAAAAACACTGATAGTGAAATTACATTACATTACATAATAAATCTTAATTGATTAAGTTAAAAAAAACACTTGCATTAAGATTATATTATGTAATAACCAGTTAATTGATTAGTATTTTTGTGTTTAATATGAAATTTATATCGAAAATTGATTAATGATTTAATTATCCTGAGTATTTTTTTTAAGTTATATATTTTGAATTTTATTACTAATTAATCGTTTTTTCAATTGTTAAAAAAAATTAATTTAATCAATTATTATTATTTGGTTAGTTTTGGCTTTCCCTTACCTATCCCCATTGAACATAAAACAGGTCAACAAAGAAATTCCGCTTACTTGGGTATTATTATTAGAATGGTAAACAAGAAGATTAGAGTTACGTGTTGATTTCTTAATTTCCACCCCCGAGGGATATTCAAATTCCCTTCAAACTCTTGTGTTGACTTTATTATTTTCCTAACAATTTTTTTTTAAACAAGATTTGCCTAAACTAAGGTAAGCAAAATCAACATAAACTAAAACCAAAACCGTAAATCAATTCACCTTTAATTTTAATAAATATACATAAATTATTTATTAATTAATTTGGTTATACAAATGGGTGAATTTTTTTGCACACCAGATATATGCGAAGTTTAGTTCAAATTCAATTTTACCAACTTGATATTTATAATTTCTCAATATTTATTCAACGTCTCTATAAATAGTTCAAGTGATAAAAGATATGGACAATAAATCGAGGACGTCAGGGATTGACCGTCCACCCATATCTCCTATTCTTGTGGTATTAAAATTTAACTACTTGATTTTTTGCTCGCCTCGTACTTCAATTTTGCCCTTACTCTTCATTCCTTACTGAATTTCTTTGATGTTTCTCTAACAAAAACTGTCACTAGTGTGTAGTACATTCATGAGCTAAAGTAGTGTTAGATCCAAATTTGACATGTTAATAATCTTTTCATCGTGCACAGTAGATCATCAAAATCAAACATTAAATCTCTGGTTTTCCTAAAAAATGGTCCCCCATATATGTACAAAGCATATGAGAGATAAAGCAATTGATAATGATGTGGGCGTTCAAGTCATTCCATTTTGCAATTGGAAGGTGTATCACAATACATTACTTTTCGTACATTGATTTTGGCCTAATCTTGACTGCTAATCTTAATCCTATCCATAAATTTTTTTTCTATAAAATTATAGTTAATTAGCGTCATTTAACTTACAAAAATGTTAAATGAGCTCGCTTGTAGGAAACTTTCTATCCATGCCATTATTATAAAAGTAACTGGTTTTTTAAAATTTTATTTCGATAAATTATATAAAAATTAATTTTATTTTTTAAATTTTAAAAAATAATTTTATATATTTATAATTGTAAAATTTAAATTTTACATTTTATAATATTATAAAAAAAAACTATTAGACGGCTCTTTTTACTGATTATATTATTAAGTACATAATTTACATCCTTAAAGGAAGCTAAGAGGAAGCTAAACAAAACCTAACTTTTGGCGGCAAATATTTTAGTGCGCTTACACGTGAATATTTCTATATTAAAATTCAGTAGCTTCCCGTTACGGCTTTTATTTCATTGATTTGCCCTCCACTTTTTCCTACATTGGCATTTACGTCTCTAACATTTTTCTTCAAATTTATTTGTTAATTCTTCATGTTTTGTTAAGAATTGAAAAAAAAAATATTAGCTTAGCTTTATTTTTTTGGTCAGGTTAATCTCGTATTGAGAGATTACAACAGTTTAATATATTATTAGTAATATCATAATATCTATAGGGATAATTGTTATTTCTCCACAATATTTTGACCTAATATACTATTTCATCTCTAACATTTGAAAAAATATTTATTCATCCATAATATTTGCAATTTGTGTACTATTTCATCCCTGACAGAGTGACTAATAAGTGTTAACTGTTGCAAATATCATGGATGAATAAACATTTTTTCAAATGTTAATGATGAAATAATGTATTAGCCAAAATATAGGAGGAAATAACAATTCTCTCGTGTGTGTGTGTATATATATGTGTGAGATATAGACAATAATATTAAATTAGTTGTTGAAATTTTTTTTTTGTTTTTATAAAATTATTGGAATCTAATAGGTTACAAATATGTATATGGTTAGATAAAAAAAAGTAGAAAATACATTATTCTTTTTAGGGGAAAGTACTGAAAATTATCATCTGGTTTCACGGTTTTGCACTTTTAAATATGTGTTTTAATTTTTGACAATTTGGGTCCTATATTTTTCATCGTTTGATAATTTTCAGTATATGAGGCTAACACCGTTAAATAAGTATGACACATTGTACGACATAATTAAAAATAATTAAGGTAAAAGTACGAAAACTCACCCTGTGGTTTTAATATTTTGCAATTTGAAGTATGTGTTTCACTTTTGTGACAATTTGAGTCCTTTGTTTATATATGTATTTCATCTCATCGAACCCATTTAACGGCGTTAACCTCATATACTGAAAATTGTCAAACGGCGACAAACATAAGAACCAAATTGTCAAAAAATGAAACATATACTTAACAATGTAAAACCGTGAAACCACAAGGTAATTTTTTATATTTTTTCCTTCTTTTTATTGTATAATTCAAAAAGTTATGTTATATAGTTTAACAACATGTTCAAATAAATTTGAATAAAAAACATATATAGTAGTAAATTCACATTCTATTAATGATAACATAAATTATAATGTTATTCGCTTATGTTATTTTAATTATTTATTTTCATTTAATGATATGATTATTTGTACATAATAAATTTTTTGAATAAATATTTGTTTATGATAAATTTGATTCCAAGTTTTTAAAAAAAAAATTAATTTTGTAAAATAATAATAAACAAAGAAGAATTGTAATTAATGAAGCATAGATATATGTAAGAAAAAATTAATTAGATTTTAAGGGAATAAAATAAAAAGCAAAATTTGGATATACTTCAACCCTTTTAAATATAATTTTTCTCTGTATCGTTATATGTATACGAACGCATATGATTTTTCTACAAACTATTATAAGCTGTATTTTTCATGGTCTATTCTGCCAAATTAATTAGAATAAAAGGACAGCTGCACATAATGGTTCTCATTTGTTAGTATATTAACTGATAAATCAGTATTTGTTAATCACATCCCACAATAATTAATAATTTAATTTTTTGATCTCACATGTTGTTATCAATTTCATTATTTAATTAAAGAGCAGATGTTGATGATTGATGCCATATTCTTATTGCTGAATTATTACACTCTCAATTATCCACTTTTGCAGATTATGCACATTTTAAATTTGATATACAATAGCCTTTCAAACAAAAAGAAAAGTTATATAATAATTGAGAAGTCTTTGTTTACATTATATTACTATTATTTTAGTTCACTAATACAAAAGGCACTTTAAAATCACAACTATTTTTTGAAAATCACAACTATTAGAAAAGTAATACAATAACAATGCAAAGGTGTTCCAAAAAATGAAAATAATTGTCATAATTTTTTATTTTTTATCTTTTTTTTAAACATCTAAGCATTTGAATTTAATATTATATTTTATCAAAAAAATATCTTATTATTTATGTTTAAAAGAAGATAATAATTTTTTAATTTTTTAAATAATTTATCCAAGTTATAAAAAATAAATAAATCATTTTTATCAAAAAAAATTGTTGAAAAGAAGTTCAATAGTTGATTAAGAAGATGAAATGTTGGTTTTTAATAAGAGGAACTGACCCTTTCAAAAAAAAATTGATAGTCATAGGGCTTAAATGTTAATAAGGCTTATAATGTAAAGAACAAACAAATTCAATACTTATAAAGAACTAAAAAGTTCAAATAAGTATGGAATTCGTTTGTTTTTTACATTACAAGCAAAATGGTGGATTCAACCTCAAGTACAAGTATGGTGTTGAATGAAAAAGAATTCAAGCTAATTAGTTTAATTTTCTATTTTGAAATTAATTAGCTTGAAATTGAACGAATTTAAGATCCAATAAGATTCTTATAAGATTTTGAGAAGATTTATGGATATTTCAAGTCAAAAAAGATTTATGGATATTTCAAGTCAAAGTCAAAGTGTCAACAAGTCAATGATCAATGGTCAACATGCTTAGTCGTCATGAGTTATTAATTTGACTTTTCAATAATGAGTTGGCATGAGTTGTCCTTATTTTGAAGGAATCTTCTTTAATTAAGGATTTTATTTTATAGGAGTATTCAGGAATAAGGAAGAAACATTTTCCTTTAAGGATTAAGATGTTTACATGCCTATATAAAGGCAAATCCTATTTACAACGAATTAAGTGATTGAAATATTAAAAGTGGGGTTTTTCCTTAAACTTTGTTCTTTTGAAACTTTGCAAGTTTACTTGAATTGTTTTAGTTCTACCTTTCACTACAATTGCTAGGTTAAATTAGACTTAAAATTGTGTGATTGTTCATCTTTTAATAACTAAGTATCTTGCTTTAATTTAATAAGCAAGAGATTTAGTTCCATCAACACAACCTTAACTTGACAATCTTGGGCAATGATTTCAAAGTTGAATGCGCGTTCTATCTCAGTTATACGTAGCGTTCGTATTAGTTTGGTATCAGACCCAAACTTCAAGGTTTGGTTAACTATCTTTTAATTTTGTACACAATCTCTTCTTCTTCTCATCAAATTCTTCATAGAATAAAAAAACAAAAAAAAATTCTTTTCTTTGAGTGAAACATGAGAGCATTCACATCCTTGAGTGTAAACACGTAAAAGAGTCATTTGTGAGGATTTCTATTCTATGTCTTTTCAAACATGATTTCTATTATAGAAATGCTTTATTTTCTCGGTGGGGATGATCCTTATGTTTATTTGGAATGGGTACAACAAATGGAGGAGATATTTGATTCTCTTAAAATAAGTGATTCCCAAAAGTGCAAATTTGCTTCTCATAAATTTTTGGGTCACGCTACTATATGGTGGGAAGATTTGATGGCATTGTGGAGAATGAATGGGCTTAGTGAGATTAAAAATTGGGAGCTAATGAAGAGGTTAATGACTCGACATTTTATTCCTCATGAAGTTAGGGATGAATTTTGTCTTAAATTACAAGGTCTTAAACAAGGTGATAAATTATGTGTTGATGATTATGCTAAAAAGTTTAAGTTGTTTGTAATTGCAAGTGATGTAAGTGAATTCGAAAGGCGAAAAGTTGGAAAACTCATCAATGGGCTTAAGTGTGAGATTGCTAAGAAATTGAAGAAAAAAGTCTGATTAGAGCCTTCTATATCTTTAAATGTTATAATTGAACTTGCTTTGGAGTATGAAAAGGAAGCGGGTCCTTGTAAAGATACAATAATAGTGTGTGAATCTAAAGAAAATGAAGGTGTTGAAGTTAATGAATTGGTTGAGCAACAAGTTGAGAAGAGTAGGGAGGAAGAGTGTCATATTGAAACTTCACCCCCAAAGATAACTTTTGAAGACATGTGCATTATTCAACAAAGTGAAGAGTTTCCATCTTCAATTGGGAATGCTTTGGGGAGGGAAACCAATGAAATTGAGAGAAAAACAAAAAGTGAGCTAAGTATTGAAATGAGTTAAATGAGAAAAGTGAGAAAAATGGGAAACAATTGGTGAAAGAAAACAAGCAAGGCATGAGTAAAAAGAAAAAGATAGAGATTGAGAGCATCATGAAGGATCAAGAGCTGGTTATTCATCGTGATTATACTAACGACTCTAATTTGTATTTTTTTAGTGTTTTGAAAGTTTTTTTGCAAAGCCTTATGCCATATGAAGATCCATTTGAGGATATGGTTGAAGTACCTTATACCTATAAGAGAATCTATGAATTCTTCACTCGTAGTAAGAAGAACTTGAGATATTCATGTTTCAAGTTTAAAAGGAAGCAACAAGAATCCAATGCTTACAAGTTCATGAATACAAGTTCTACATTTTGATTGAGCAATCAAATTATTTTGAAGTTACTTGTGTGGATCCTTACTTTAAAGGAGACGTTTCTAACCAAGGAGTTTGTATTTGACCCTGGAGGATTTATGAGTTTATCAACTTTAGAAGATGGCTATGATTCGAGGACGAATAATCTTCAAGAGGGAGGGAATGACAAAATAAAAGACAAAGAATTTCAAACAAGCATTGAATTTATTTGTTCTTTACATTATAAGCAAAATGGTGGATTGAACCTCGAGTACAAGCATGGAGCTGAATGAAGAAGAATTCAAGCTAATTAGTTTAATTTCCTATTCTAAAATTAATTGGCTATGATTTTTGGCCAAAAAACTTAATTTCTACAATATTAGTAGTATATTTACTTGATTTGAGCTTAGATCTCAAATCATTATGAGTTTAACTCAGTTTATGAATAATATTTTAATGTTTTGTGTGGGTGTATTCCCATTTTGAATTATTTTATTATAAAGTTAAGTCAGTCTGCCTCAAGAGCAGTGGGTCTGTTGAAAACAGTTTCTAAGTATGGAAAATGACAGTCAAGTCCAAGGCAAGAATGGAGTCTGATAAAACGGGTGCCATTGGTTGTTCCTAACAGCGATGAGATCTAAATTTCATCATCAGTAGTTGCAGCAAAGAGAACCTTGTGTAAATCAAATGAAGATCGGAATATGTTATGGTCGGTTCGATTTAGCTTTGTATTGCCTTGGTTGTGTTTATTGAAGATCTAGTGGTTACTGATGTAGTAGTCACTTTCAGGCCCTGATTTGTTGTTTATGCAATGACCTTTATTTTGTTTGTTCTCTTTGTATTTCCAGCATAACATGTGTTTCCTTTGGTTTCCCTAATGAAACTTTTATTTTCAAAAAAAAAAAGTAATGTAAAACATTATATAGCCCATTCCAATATTTTTTTTTCTGTTTCTTATTAAAAATCGATTGTGTACCTATAAATAGCAATCCAAATCCATAGTAGATTTTATAAAAGTTTTGTTTGGATTCTCACTATCATGCAACATGTTACATGAAGTTTATCTGCTTATGATATAGCTAATGAGCACAAATAATTTCCATTGCTTATAATGTTAATGCATAATTAAATATTCACATCATAGTATATACAGCAATGCTAAAATTTGTTGTTGATATTTTCATAGTCATATGTGAATTAAATTCAACTTGTTAAATATATTAAATTATATTTGTACAAAAAAAAAATTTATTTTCAAAAGTTTCAAAAGAAAAAAATTTTAAGTTTTCAAAAAGGGATAATGAATTTATAAGTCCTAAAAGTTAGGCCATTTTTCAATTAAGTCCTACAAGATTTAAGTGTATCAATTGAGTCCATGAACTTTAACAAAATTGGTTGATGTGGTAGTGTCTTTACCATTCTCCTTAAAATCACATGACACGTGGATGCTACATTAAAAAAATTTATTTACATATTTATATGACACAAAGTGAAAATAATGGGGAAAATATGTTTCCAATAGAGGGAAAAATTCCCGCATACTGCACCAACCTTTTAGCTAATTTTTGCCTATAACGTAGATTGCATGTAAATAAGAGAGGAAGAAACAAGCACTAACGAGGTAGATTGGGTCTGAAGTTAGTGGTAAGCTGAAGTGACACCAAACTTCCATCATTAAAAGTTGTTGCTAACACCGCCCGGGAGTCACCAACATTTGCTATTACAAGATGCTTGCCCTGATGACAAAAATGGCGAAAATGAAACACGAAATACAATTCATGACAGAGAGCTATCATATGACAACAATAAAACTTGAATAAGCAGAAAGAAAGAAAACATCTACGCACCTGTTTAACAATTGATAAAGTAGTGCTACCACTGAAAAAGGCATCAAGTTCAGGATGGTGTTTAAGTTCTTGATCAATGGTACCATAATTTTTTCACATAGGATTGCTTCCAAATATCAAAGAATAAAGACTCAGAGATGGATTAAAAGTGAATTCACCAAAGAATAGCATAAGTTTTCATATAGGATTGCAAAGTTTTGTTATAGCTTTGTTATACTCTGTTTTGTTTTGTTATAACAGAGTCTCTGTGCCATTGGTCAGGTGAGCTAAACATCAACCTTGAAGAGCATTTTCGTTTGTTTCTGCTTAGAAGTGTTGAGGAATATCTTTGAGGATATTGTTCATTCTTTTAGGGTATTATTTGTTGTGCTATCTTTATTATAATATTTCTTGCTAGCATACTATTTAAGTTTAATTTTAGCTAATGTGGATCTTGGGATTTTTATGGTTTTAAATTTGCAGTACCAGAATGGATAATGTAAGAATTCATATATACTACACTTTATTCACTTTCCTCAAAAACTTACTTAAAATGTAATATTTTTGGATTTAAATATTTGCTTGCTATGCACTAAATTTCTCATGTTGTTTCTTCTCTTTCCAACATCTATAATTATGCTCTTTTCTCTGTTAGAAAGGCTTTCAAAGATGAAAGAAACATGGTTCATCCCTAATGCAGTTACCATGCTTGACGAGCTCTACAAAGATGGCCTTGTTCAAGAAGCCATGAAACTCTTTGGCTTAATGTGCTATAAAGGCTCCATGCCTGAGATTGTTGTTTACACTTAGATTATTTAGTGCTACTACACATAGTAAGTGTTTTCTCTACTCTGGTTCCTTCACTTTCTCTTCCAGTATTCATTTGCATCAATGGAAGTTTGATCAAATTTTGTTCCTGCTTCTGCTACTACACATAGTAAATATGTGTTTGTTAATTTACTTATAAGCATATAAGCCTAAGTTTTCGATGGTGCTTTTAGCCATCTATGGTATATGATCACTCCTATCTCTTGTTTTTTTGTTTTGGTGGTTATATCTAAAGTATGGAACTTTAGCAGTTTAAAATCAAAATGTGATTTCTAGCTTGTCCTTTGAGTTCTACCATGTGGTTGGGTTGGCTATTGTTTTCTCCAGCAGACCTTTTGTAATTTAGTGAGCAATGCCTTTACTTAGTGTCATCTCTGCTTTGAGAAATTACCATATTGAAAAAATTCAAACTGTGTGTTTTATGAATTTTTACATCATTTGATATTAACATAAATACACTCATGTGATGGAAACTATCTACTTGTTGTCTATTGCAGTAGCAATTGAGAATTATAAGGTTTTTGTGTGCTTTCGAGCTGCAACAAATGTATTTAACACAACAAAGTTGTTTTGCATATTTTTATTTTTCTCTTTTGATTACTATGGTTGACCAATAAATTTTGAAAAAACATAGACATGTGGCCTGACGTGTCAAGTGGTTTTTGAAGAATGACTGGCATGTCCTCACTATCTTTGAAGGAGAATGGTAAAGACACTGCCATATTAGCCAATTCTGTTAAAGTTGACGCCTTAGGACTAACTGTAAAATTTTTTAAAAGTTCATGAACTCAATTGATACACTTAAATTTTATAGGACTTAATTGAAAAAAAATGGCCTAATTTTTTAGACTTACGAAGTCATTATCCCATTCAAAAAAGATAAAACAAATTATAATTTTAATATTGCATAATGATAAATTTTAAAATGGATCAAATTTGTAATCATCAATTTAAAAGGAGAATTTGAATTTTATAATTATCGATTTAAAAGGAGAATGTTATCCTTATTGTGCAGATTATTAATACTTAGATGATATGACTTAATTATAAAAAAATCAAATTTGGTTGCACAACTCAAAAGTAACTGCCTTCTCTAATATCAATAATATCCTTAGTTCCTAAATTTGTCGACCTTTTACCAAATGGAGTCATGTTGACTTCATTAAAATTTGAAATATATATACAAATTATCTATAAATATTTAAAAAAAACTAACATTGTTAATTTAGATGGTAAGATATTCAAATCCCTTAAAGGTGAAATTTTTTGTTCAAGTCCTAAATATATAAAGAAAATGTGTATTGAAAAAGTTTTATTTGTTTACAGATCCACTAAATTTAAATTTTGAATTTGTTAGAGCTTTAAAAATTTTTATAATTATCGATACTAAAAATATGATATATAGAAATTAAAAAAATTATTATTTGACAATTATCCGTGAAATCAGTAATTTTTTAATATCTTAAAATAAATATATGTTATTTACTCAACATTCAACAACAAATAACATATGCTTACAAAAGACAAATTCAGGTTAAATAATAATAATAAATCTCACTAAAATAATATGCACTCAATTTTTTATTTGCTAGATTCACAATCATCCTTTTTCTATTTTTAATGCAAAAAGAAAATGGGGACATGATTGCTATTTCAGTTCAAGTGAAGGATGTTTTCGTCCTTTTCAACAAGGAAAATTAATATATATATTTTTTGAACAGGAAGGAAAATTATATTTCAACACTCTCTGTTGCTTTTCCTACAACCGCGTTGTTTACTCGCCAACCCGGGAACTCTGTTTGACTCAGCGCCCAAATTTGTCAAATTTGATTTTTTTTTTAAATTCTTCAATTTCTTTCTATTTTTTCCCCAAAAAAAAAATTAATATGAATGAAACTTAAGTTTAAATTTTTATAATCAACATAGAGAAAAATTTTGTATGCCAATATTAATTAAAATCTAATTAATATAATTATTTTTCAAAATTAATTTTCAAAACATGTCATGCAATAATTAATATAGATATTTTCTTTTGTAAAAGAAAATAATTTAACAAATATTAATGGAATTACATATATAACTATATATCATAAATAGAAAAATATATTGTTTAGTAATAAATAGTCCGGTTAATTTTTTATATAAATATAAAAATTTATTTATACAAATATTTATATAAAATTATTTCAAGAACTGATTATTTTTTTAGTAAAAGAAATGATATAATTAAAAAATTAATTAACTAGATCACTCTTTTTTAAGTGTTTAATGAAAGTTGCTACTTTTTTCTCATTTTTTAACTTGAAAAAAATAATAAGAATGTAAATAATTTTTTAAGCAAATAATTTAATGTTGGTGTGATTTGAATATAACTATAAGAATAATAAGAATTTAAGATGTCATACTATAATTAATTTTACATAATTATATATGCTGCAACTCAAATTTAAAACGTCATATAAGCTCAATCAATTATTATCAGTTAATTTGATGATGGTTAGTTTTTGTTAATTTTTTTTAATAAAGCAATTGACTAAATGTGAAAAATGAAAAATGAAAAATTAAGATAAAGAAAAGGAAAAAGAAGAATAAAAAAATTTGAAAAACGTGTGGACGGTGAAATCCTCTATAGTACACTTGCTCGCTGCTTCCTTCTGTTCCTCGTTTTCTACGCCTCTGTGTATATATATATAAACACAGACTGATTGGTCACCCCACTCATCATCGCCCTCACAACACCAAAAATTAAAAAAAAAAAGCCACTAGCTCTCTGCTCTGCAAAATCAAACCATTTTTCATTGCCCATATTTTTTTTATTATAATCTTTATACAGAGGCAGAGAGAGAGAGGAACTAGGATGGCATTAGCTAAAGAATTCATGGGTAGTTCATTTGTATCAACTTCTAAAGCTGTGTTCTTTAACCAAAAGAGTCAGTTTTTTGTGACTAGTCCAGTTTTTGTGCCTTTACAACAAAGAAAGATTAATGTAAAAAGAGTTGTGAAAAAGGGTGCTGTGGCTGCTATTAGTGAAGATTTGATCAAACCCAATTGTGGTAATGATATTGCTGTGTCTGAAACTGAAAAGGCTGCGAAGTTCAAGGTTAGAGCTGTTGTTACTGTTAGAAACAAGCATAAGGAAGATTTTTCGGAGACTATTGCTAAACACTTGGATGCTTTTGCTGATAAAATTGGGAGAAATGTTGTTTTGGAGCTCATTAGCACTGATGTTGATCCAAGTAAGTCTTTTTCTCCTCTTTCAGAGTAGTATTAATATTAAAGTTTTGGTCTTTTTGTTAAAACAAGCGATCATTTTGTGATACTTAAGATTCTCTACTTCTGGGTCATTCCCTTTTGACTTGGTTTTGATGTAGAGAATCGTGTTGTCAAATGGGTTTTAGCTTTCGTCTTTTGGGTCTTCAAAATCATGCCAAACGATGAGAAAAATGATCTATTAATGCTAAACTAGTACATGTTTAGCATAATTGAGGACTTGCTTATACGGATCAAAATTAATACTGATCTTGAAAAATTGAACCTTTTAGGAACCAAAGCGCCAAAGAGGAGCAAGGAAGCTGTTCTAAAGGATTGGTCCAAGAAAGCAAATGCTAAAACTGAAAGGGTCCACTACACTGCTGACTTTATGGTGGATTCTAATTTTGGGGTGCCTGGAGCAATCACAGTGAGCAACAAGCACCAGCAGGAGTTTTTCTTGGAGACAATCACCCTCGAAGGTTTTGCTACTGGTCCTGTGCATTTCCCTTGCAACTCATGGGTACAATCCAAGAAAGATCACCCCGGAAAAAGGATCTTTTTCTCTAATGAGGTACTTGTTATCTATTTTTCTTAATTTGATTTTTTTTTGTCAACTTTGAGACTTTTTGGAAGGTGCCAGTCAGATTGTTTTTGTTTGTTCTTGTTCAACAAAACATTTTATCATGGTCAATATTCATATATTTTGGCTTTTGAATTATGCAAATAACAAAAAGAAAAAGTTGGAATTGTTCAAAGCATGATCTGATTGATTTCAGTTTTGTTGACTTATAAATATAATATATATATTGAAACAGTTCATTATAATTTTTTTTTTTTTGCATGTTGATGTTTGATTGATAAACCGAACTTGGTAATTTAAATTTTTTACTGCAAGTTCATATCCACTGAGATATAGTTGGATTGCATCATAAGGGTGCCCGCTTTAATCAGAAAAAGACAGAAAAAGAAACAGAAAAGACTAATTTTTGGCAACAATATGCCTTTATTGATATTACCTTGCAATGGATGGGCCGTTTTCCAGAATGCACTGTGGACCCATGAGACTGAAATAACTAGAATTAGAATATAAATGGTTCGAGTTGTATGTTTCTAGTTGTGACAATTAAGTCTACCATAAATGAACTTGCATAACAATTTTAGAGAAACAACTGACAGTAATTATTTAAGAATAATTTTCTGTATAATTTGGGGTAAAAATCTTAAAGTTTGACTTGTGATGATTTTTGTTTGAGCAGCCATATTTACCTAGTGAGACACCGGCTGGGCTAACAGCATTGAGAGAAAAGGAACTAAAAGAAATAAGGGGTGATGGCAATGGAGTTAGAAAATTGTCAGATAGGATCTATGATTTTGACATGTACAATGACTTGGGAAACCCAGACAGGGGTATTGATTTTGCCAGGCCAAAACTTGGAGGTGAAATCAGGCCGTATCCAAGACGTTGTCGCACTGGCCGTGATCCAAGTATTACAGGTTAGGACATTATCCCCATTTCTTTTATGCTTCATAAGTTACAAATTTTTGTGTAATTTAGCAATGTACTAATCCTTTAACATAAACATGTATTTTATGCAACAGATGTGAATGCAGAGAGCCGTGTAGAGAAGCCAAAGCCGCTGTATGTGCCTAGGGATGAACAATTTGAGGAGTCTAAGCAAAAGACCTTCTCAGCTGGAAGGCTCAAGGCTGTGCTTCATAATTTAATACCATCTCTGAAGGCCAGCATTTCAGCTGAGAATCATGACTTCACTGCATTTTCAGACATTGACATCCTTTACAGAGAGGGGTTGCTTCTTAAAGTAGGGATTCAAGATGAAATCTGGAGAAGGTTACCATTGCCAAAGGTTGTCACCACAATTCAAGAATCCAGTGAGAGACTTCTGAGATATGATACACCCAAGATTCTTTCCAGTGAGTATCATTTTTTTAAAGAGCTTTCTCCATTTTATTATGTCCATGTTACTCTGGTTGGATACTAAATTTTAACCTTCCACTCCTATTAATCTACTTCTGTTATCCCTATGCAACTTGGCTACTGGTACCACTAACTTAAACTAAGTTAAGTACTGTGTTACACAAATTTAGCATGAGTAAAAGACCTAGACATACAAGTATGGTTGTGTGATTCTCCTGTTAAAGTCATGGTGCATTTTCCTGGTGACCCACTACCCATGAAGCATTTAGTGGGAGCCAAGTCATAACTATACATTTTAAAATAATAAACCCGAGTCACTTTTATAGCTTTTCAAAAGAAAACTAGCATGGTTACTAGATGGAACATCCACCATTTCTTTTGTCTCTTTCTCCTCACTGGTTGGCTACTGGGCACCAGGCTTGGATATTTTAACCATGTACTTATCACGAGTTTCCGGTACCTTGTATTTTTGTCATTTTCCATTTCTAAGGTGTTACCATCAAAATATTTCTCATGTGGGTATAATTATATGATTATTTAACCAAAACCAAGATTACTTTTGGTAAACTTAATGTGCTTTCCATTTGCAGAGGACAAGTTTGCTTGGTTGCGTGATGATGAATTTGCCCGTCAAGCGATCTCAGGGGTTAACCCTGTCATTATTGAGAGGATGAAAGTTTTTCCTCCAAAAAGCAATCTTGATCCTAAAATCTATGGTCCACTAGAGTCTGCTCTCAAAGAAGAGCACATTATTGGCTATCTGAATGGCCTGTCTGTTCAAGAGGTAATAATTGCAATTTTTTTGTTGTGCCAGGTGAAAATATTTTTTATTGTGAAAATCCAAACTACCAAAGCTAATTGTTTGTTTCGTGTGTATTGTTGCAGGCCTTGGAGGAAAATAAATTGTTTATGGTTGATTACCATGATGCTTATCTCCCATTTTTGGACCGCATCAATGCCCTTGATGGTAGAAAAGCATATGCAACTCGTACCATATTTTACTTGACACCTCTTGGTACACTTAAGCCCATAGCTATAGAACTGAGTCTTCCTGGACCAAGTGCCCGATCAAAGAGAGTAGTTACACCTCCAGTGGATGCAACTACAACCTGGATGTGGCAACTTGCCAAGGCTCACGTTGGTGCCAATGATGCTGGGGTTCATCAGCTGGTTAATCATTGGTAAGAATGCGATTCCAAAAATTTGACTCAACCAAAAGTTGGGTACTGTAGTTTTTTAAATCCTCATATTTTTACTTGGTTTTAATCTAATTAGCTATTTAAAATGCTATGGTGATTACAGGCTACGTACACATGCCTGCCTAGAGCCATTTATACTTGCAGCACATAGGCAAATGAGCTCTATGCACCCCATTTTTAAGCTTTTGGATCCACACATGAGATATACTCTAGAGATCAATGCCCTAGCACGTCAAAGCTTAATTAATGCTGATGGTGTTATTGAAAATTGCTTCACTCCTGGCCGCTACTGCATGGAGATTAGTGCTGCTGCATATAAGAACTGGCGATTTGACATGGAAGGCCTTCCTGCTGATCTTATCCGCAGGTATATATTACCAACTTAGTATCGACAATAAGTGTCTAACTTGTAGCTAAAGTGATTGGGATCAACTTGCTAATTCTCCCTTGTCTGGTAAAAAAACAAAAAACTGCCCATGTTTTATTAGGTATCAAGACAAGGAAAAAAAAAGAAAGAAAAATCAAAGAATCTGTTAATGCGATCTTTGTTCTTTACTCACGTTGAACTTTTGTTTTGGTCATTTTGATGTGTGAAAAGTGAAAACCTTAAGCGACTCTAATAATGGTCATTGATGTCTTGCAGGGGTATGGCTGTACCTGATGAAACACAACCACTTGGCCTAAAGCTTCTATTTGAGGATTACCCATATGCTCAAGATGGGCTTTTAATTTGGTTTGCTATACAGGACTGGGTTCGAACCTACGTGAATAGGTACTACCCAAATTCAAGCTTAGTTTGCAATGACAGGGAGCTACAAGCTTGGTATGCTGAGTCTGTCAATGTGGGCCATGCCGATGTCCGACATGCAGATTGGTGGCCTACATTAGACACTGTTGATAATCTTGTCTCAATCCTCACAACCCTCATTTGGCTAGCATCCGCTCAACATGCAGCACTTAATTTTGGGCAGTATCCTTATGGTGGGTATGTGCCAAATAGACCAACTCTTATGAGAAGGCTAATTCCAGAAGAAACCGATGCCGAGTTTGAAAGTTTCCTGGCTGATCCACAAAAATATTTCCTGTCAGCATTGCCAAGTGTGCTACAAGCAACAAAACTTATGGCTGTGGTGGACACCTTATCAACACACTCACCGGACGAGGAGTACCTAGGCGAACGACAGCAACCATCCGTTTGGTCAGGTGATGCTGAAATGGTCGAGGCATTTTACGAGTTCTCAGCAGAGATGGGACGGATAGAGAAGGAGATTGAGAGAAGGAACAGAGATCCTAACCTTAGGAATAGGTGTGGAGCAGGGGTTTTGCCGTATGAATTGTTAGCACCTAGCTCAGAGCCTGGGGTAACATGTAGAGGAGTACCAAATAGTGTGTCTATATAAGCCAAAAAACAATGAGACTAAAATTGTTACAACAGTGGCTTTAATAGTTAACTAGGCCCTTGAACTGGCTCAAGACTAGCCGGTTTTGGCATAGGACCATTGTTATATAGTTGTATCTTAATATTCTATTACTGTAGGGTGCACTTAGTGCCATTTGTTAACATAGGATTGTATATGCAATAGAGTGCAATATGCGTAGCTCTGTATCACAACTTTATGCTGTTTAAAGTATTGGGAAGTGGGAGATTTTGTAATGCCTATCTTTGCTTTTGCTTTGGTGCAACACCAAAAGGTGCAAGTTGCTCGAAAATGAGAGGTAAAATCAGTTTTGTAAGAATTGCAATTGTATGTCGAGACATAGGGGTCTTAGCAATTCCCCTTTTATCATACTTAAGTTGATTAGGAGGGAAGCTAATTTAGTAGCAGATTGGGTGGCAAAAGCTGCTAGAAATTTGCTCATGTCCTGTAAATTGGATGTATTGTTTGCCCAGCTCTCTTTCTGTCCTTGTACTAGCTGATTTTTCTGCTTCTTAATGAAGTTATTCAGTTCCACTTTCAACTTCTAAATTCTCCACTTTGTTCTTGTTAGTGGAAAATGACTCCAAACCCCAAAGCCCAAGCAACAACTGCCTCATGCCGAAGTAACAAGTGCTCGGCCAGTAGGCATGCTCAGGTTAGGAGACATGAAATATTTTTACTTAAGTTTTAATATTGCGCAAATTATATCATGGACCCTGTTCATATTGCAATATGAACTAAGGTCCATCATACATGTGAAAACACATTAACTCTTTTTATTTTTTTTACGCATTGTTTTTTTTTAGCGCATTCTTCTTCTTCTTCTTTTGCAGTCTTCTTCTTCCTCTCCTTCTTCCTCTCATCAAACCTGATCCAACCTCCTCTTCTTATTTGATTTCATCTTGATCTATCTACTTTTCTTCTTCTCCGGTTGATCACCGCACCATGACTTGCTCACCGTTTCCCAAATTGTTGTGCGGAAAATAAAAATAGAATAAGGTCCAACCTTTGGCCAATCAAGAGATTTGCTTTACTTTCGATTATTTTTAACAAGTCTTTTTTGTAATAGTTGCACTTCCGTTAAATGAACATATATTTTTAGATTGCAAGAATAATTGATGGGAGAAGGATCCATGACTATGAATATGAAGATGTTGTGCTTCTGTTAATTGCTTAGTTAAAATCTTTGTGTTCAGGTTGCACTTCCGTCAATTTGAATAATTAATTCAGGTTGAATACTGAATTATTGTTCAAGTATTCACAAACTTGAATACTGAATTATTGTTCAGGTTGATTGATTCAAAATTCTTTTTGTTGATTCTTTTATGTTTTTTTTTTAAATTATAATTCAACCATGATCTGAATTTACAGGTGCAGATCAATGAATTTGCAAGTGAAAATTAATGAACATTTAGGTGAAGTTCAATGAACTTTGTTGCAGATTCATTGATCTTTACTTGTATGTTCATTTTGAGAAACAATGAATTTACAGTTAAAGGTTAATGAATCAATGTATATATAACAACTTTTACACTTGTGTAGACGGTGTCTTTTTTTCGTCAATTGATCAAAATTATTCGGGTTCATTGACTTTTAACTGCAAATTCATTGATCCTCAATGAATATACAGGTGAAGATCAATGAATCAGTTACAAAGTTCATTAAACTTCACCTAAATATTCATTAATTTTCACTTGCAAATTCATTAACTTTCACTTACAGGTTCATGAATATTCTATAATCCAATCTCTTTCTTTGGGTTGCTTACCAAGAAACTATCTTTGGGTTGCTTTTTCTGATAGTAAGTTTGTTGCATAGTTTATATGATAACGGAAGAATGAAACCATCTGCTTCTACCTTTGCTCTGTTGCCTGAAGCCTCTGATTCACTGTTTCCATTTGGCGAACAGATCCTCGTTGCTGCTGCTGCAATTCTACAACCTCCTGCATCATCATACTCCTCTCTTTACTCAATATTTCTATCTCACTTTCCAGTTCTGATTTCCCTGCTTCAGTGGAAGGCCTGTATAGCTCCCAACCTGCTGGGATTGTGTTGATTTCTGCCTTTGAATATTCTTCAGCAGATGCTTCTCACCTCGCCGGAAAGGTTCATTGGCAAATTCCCACTTGTCACTATCAACTTTTCGAAACCCCTGTAAAAGATGCACCTCCACGCTTCAATTCAGTGGCTATATGAAGATCAAAACTCAGATATAACTATCACTCGAAGGTAGAACAAATTTTGTTTAATGCATCATCTCAATCTCTCTTCTTAAGAACTAGTGCAATTCCATATCCTTGCTCTGTTTATGATAGAAAGACGTTTTACGTAAAAAAAAAGAAGGAAAAATGCGTGTTTTCATTCACACATGTGTAGTCCATGTTGCATCATGGACAGGGATCCATGATATAACATCTGTTAATTTTGCATCAAACCGTCAGATGTTATGTATTCGAGTAGTTTATACTTTACCAACAAAATTATAACTGATATCATATGTTATAAATTTAATTATTGGGTGTAATGAAATAAATAAAAGTTTTAGAAGGCATTGTCTTATAATTGTGAGAATTGAAATGTGGATGATAATTATTTAAACTTGCCCTAATTACTTGTTGATGTCCTTGTAGGGCTTTAGGGATTACATCGTCTTGTTGACATGTGCATTTTGGTTACATGAAAAAAAATAAAAAATAAAAATCAAACTATTGTAACAAAAATATTGATTTTAACTTTATGTTTATTATTCGTCAAAACAACTTTTTAAAACTTTGGAAAAAAAATGTCTAGTCGGATTATAAAGCTTGTTATGTTAATGGAGTTATACATTGGACCCATAAAAAAAAAGTATCCATGTTTTTATTCATCTGTAAGGCTTTATTTGAGGAAAAGTTAAGGTCCATATTGTTAATTAGGCTTAAATGCGGAAGCAATTAACATATATGATCCTAATAGAACAATTAAATTAACCAAAACATAAATCATGGCATAATTATAAAAGTGACAGTAAAGGAAAACTTACTTGAAGAATTCATTGCAATAATTGAATATCCTAAAAGCAAGTAATAATAATATTCTCCAATCCCAATACCGTATAAACTTAAATTCGCCTTGTGATGATATCAAG
>CATIWM010088423.1:0-13207 GCA_949671775.1 Mallotus repandus | reverse complement strand
TGGAAATGATATCCTTGCCACTTTAATATCTTTAATTTTGCATTTTATTATTTTTAATTATATTGATTGCACTTTTTATTGTTTTTATCACAAAGTTCATGTTTTTATGATAAAAATATCATCTTTATGATTTTAATTTGTTAATTTCTGTACTTTTATTATTTAAATTAATATTGCTATATTTTTATTATTTTTATGATTTTTATTGCCTTTATGTCTTTTAGGGGCAAAGTTGTTATTTTTATCATAAAGTAGACATTTTTTATAATGAAAATGACATCCTTGCCACTTTAATATTTTTAATTCAGCATTTTATTATTTTTAATTATATTGATTGCATTTTTATCATTTTTGTTGATTTCCTTGATAAATTTATTATTCATATCGTAAAGTTTCCATCTTTATGGTGAAAATAATATTCTTGTTGTAGGTGGCAGGGTTCAGCGCGCGCCCAAGTGTTGGCGACCACGGGCACTATACAAGGTCAGGGCATGCTAGGAAATACAAGATGGGCTTGGGACCCATATTGGAGATGGAGTTGCCACCTGGAAGAAAACCGGGACACACTTTACAACAATTAGATTACACGAAGGTACCCAGAAGCCGTCATCAGAGATCGGGTTTGGAAACTGGGTATGGGCTTTTGAATGCCCACCCAACCTTGCGGTTGGCCTCCGTGTGTGTTTTGTATTTTATTACCATTGATTATTTGATTATTTTCTTATTATTGGGTGGATTGTAAATGCTTCCAATTTCATAATTTAATCCAAATTTGCACATTAGTCATTTTGCATGCTTATTACCTTGCATTGTTTACAAATAAGAATAAATATTACAAACATTCATTCAAAACAAACGGGGATGGGATTAGGGATTACAATAATTTTAAAAATTACAATAATGTTGAATTCAAATAAAACCTTTCAAGAACTAATTAACTCATTAATTTACTTAGTGAGTGGAAATCACAAAGAGACCTATACCAAACACAGGTTAGTTTGATCTAAAAATAAATTGTTTTATATAAAAGAAAATAAAGAAAATAGGCACAAGTACTCATTTAAACATGGTTTATTCGTTCAAATATACATAAAAGTATAATAGTCACATGCAATACTAAAGATACTAGGTAGCATGGTCATATTAGATACTAAAAATATACCAAAAAGCTACTAAAAATAAAGCAGACTCACGTAGGATTCTGGCAAGGAGGCGACCGCCTCTTTGGAGAGGCGTCGTCTCCTGGATTCTTGTTTAGGAGGCGATCGCCTCCTTGCAAAGGGGCAACATCTCTTTAAAGAGAAGTCACCTCTTAACTAGGAACACTACGATTCACATATTACTTAAATTCTAACTCAATCAAATTTCATGCAAACTACACGTAAATCTACCCCTAAAACATCAATATTTCATATAATCATGCATTCATATGCTATCCAATGAGCTAGAAATTAAAAAATAAATGATTAAAACCATGAAAATGAAGTTTTTTATGGAAACAAAAACTTAAAAATCTTTATAAAGACAATTCTTACTGATTGAAGCACGTTTGATGCTCCTAACAGAGCCCTTAGAGCTTGGTTTATGGATTTTTCTACTTTGAATGCAAGAGGAATTCCTTTTCCTTCAAGAAAATCAAATTTCCTTAATAAAACTCTTCTTTTTCACCCCCTTTTTACTCTCTTTTTCTTCTTCTTTCAAGATGTCTTTCTCTTTTTATCTCTGTGTTCTCTCTTCTCTCCTTAGTGTCTAACCTCTCCCTTTCCAGACCCTCAAGCCCTATACTTAAGCCTTCTTCCCTTCTCTCTTTTTTGTTTCCTCAAAAATGGTCCCACTAGGATCCACTAATCATTTCCCCTCACCTCCTCATCTTCGCCACACCCTCTCTCCATTGAAAGTCATCCTTTCATGCCCAAATCTGCAGGCTAGAGATTTGTGGGTCCACTTCTTGTGTATGGGGGTAAAATGCATTAAAATGCATTTAATGTAAAGTTAGGTTAGCTACTGAAGAGGTGTTGCCTCTTCGAGCCCAGGTTGAAGGGGCATTGTCCTTTAGGAAGAGGCGATCGCCTTCTCCCCAAGCTTGGCCTGAGGCTGGGCTGATGGGCTTGGGCTTAGGTGTTTAGGCTTTGGGTTATGGGTTTTTAGCTAGGTTTAGGCTTCTGAGTCAATTTTAAAGAAGGCTTCGGGTCCTCTTACATTCAAAGTTTTGACTTGCTCATCATTGGGCCTTCGTTACGGGCCAATCAAAATGAGGGTGTCCACAGTTTGCCCCCTTAGTTTTTCAAAAACTAGCTTTTTTTAAATCAATTTTTTAAAAAAGCAACATGCATTTTAAATGGTAAGAACGACATACTAGACCTAAAAGCTTCCCTTGGGTCGTTAGCTTTAGGAATTCAAACCCGAGAGGTCAAACTTTGACTTGAAATGTGACCGTGATCCTTGGGTTTTCCTAGCCCGATCAACCACTCATTATAGTTGAGGGGCGAACCCTGGGTTTTCCTTGCCCGAGATCACCTAATGAAGAAAGATGAAAATGTAACCGTGTTCCTTAGGTTTTCCTGGCTCGATAAGTTACTCATTAATATTTGGTCATGAATCGTGAGTTTTCCTGGCTCGATCTTCACTCAATAAACAAAGAGGGTGAAATGTAACCGTATTTCTAGGGTTTTCCTGGCCTGATCAATTACTCATTAATATTTGGTCGTGAATTTTGAGTTTTCCTGGCCCGATATTCACTTAGTAAACAAAGAGGAGCACTTCGGGGATTCAAACCCGACCAAATATTTTTTATAAGACACTCTTCGGAGATTCAAACCTGACCAGGCACTTCTTATAACTCACATTTTAGGGATTCAAACCCGACCAGATGCTTCTTTATAATGCGCACTTCGGGGATTCAACCCCTACCAGATGCTTCTTATAATGCGCACTTCAGGGATTCAAACACAACCAGATGATTCGTTACAATGCGAACTTCAGGGATTCAAACTCGACCTTACGCTTCTTATAACATACACTTCGGGGATTCAAACCTGACCAAGCGCTTCTTTACTGACACTTCGATCAGAATACCTTCAATCGTTCAAAGTTGATCTCGAAATACACCCGAGAGATAGAATAAACGATTCTTCACCTTTTTTCTTGAGTTCCACTGGGGATTCCTATCCACTGATTAGGCGATTCCCAGGCTTTTCCTTTTTTCCTTTCTCTCTTATTTTGCTCTACTTTCTAGGGTTTATTCTTGAAGGCCACTTCCTTTTTCTACTATATATACAAACCTTTCCGTTTCTTTCCCTTTCTCTTATTTTCTTTCTTCATTCCTTTCTCCCCATGTTTCCTCATTTTCACACATGACTGATGAAAGGAAACCACCTCTGCCCCCTTGGGATCTTATTTTCTAGATAAAATGTGACACCATTCCCATTCTGGTAGATTTGTAGACTCATATATGTTCTTTGGCTTCAGGAGAGGTTAGTATCTAAAACTCATTTTTTCCGGCAAATTATACTCGGTTAGGATGCATTTACATTTATTTATCAATTAGGATTAGAAATAGGATTGAGTTAGACAAAAAAAGAATTTTGATGAAGATTTGCAAAGAGCATGCTGTTCTTTGCATTGAGGATGTGTCGCCTCTTTGAGGAGGTGATCACCTCCTATGAAGAGGCGATCACTTCTTGCTGAAGAAGCGATCATGTCTTTGATGCGAAGAGGGAGTCATCCCTTAGAGAAGAGGCGTCGCATCTTGGATAAGAGGCATCGCCTCTTGGGCAAGGGGCGTCACTTCTTAGTCAGGGAAGACCTCTTTTTTCTTCCATTTTTTCTACTTTTAAGCTAAATTCACACATCTAAGAATTTTTAAATGACACTATATCGATTATACTCCCTAGTTTCTCCTTACAGCATGATGTACACACATTCAAAGGTGATGGGAATTTCTATGGAGCTCGGGTCTTTTATAACGAATTTACGGATGACCAGAAGGACCGGATCCAGGACATTGGATTCAAGGACTTTGTCCTTTTTTGCCTGTAGAGCAGGGGAAGATGGATTACAAACCTCTGCATGCATTGGTGGAGAGGTGGTTAGACATGACTAACACCTTCCACTTACCATTTTGATGCCAGTATGTATCGGATGAGCCTAGATATAGTTGCCTACATCGAGCATCTTATTGGGGTGATTCCCGACATGAAGGGACTTACACGATCAAGTTGGATTCATTCTGGAGCTTCTACACTAGGGAGAGAGCTACGACAATGATCTCTGTGCGTGAGATTGACCAAGTGGTACAGGCTTTCTTGGTTTACCTGCTCGGCACCACTCTCTTTTCTGACACTGCCAACTCCCTAGACGTAATGTTCTTTATGCTGCTTTGGGACTTGGATTTGGTGACTACCTATGATTGGGGTAGTTGTGCTCTAGCATATCTGTATCGCATCATGGATCAGGTAGTGTGTGGAGCGAGGAGGTTCTATGGCTTCTGGCATGCCACTCTGGTATTTCCTGAATCCTCTTTTAATTTATTCTAAAAGTTTCTTATTCTTGTCCACTGATGATTTTCCTTTGCAGGTTTGGGATTGGAGTTGGAGTTGATTGCCGGGATATCCCGTGTGGTAGGTCACCTTTCAGCTATAGGGAGGTAGGAGGCCAACCATGTACTAAAGAGACACATGGCCCGCATGCACATCCATAGAGAGTGTCTGAACTCCCTGGCTCTTGAAGGGGTACCTAAAGAAAATGAAAAAACTCTTTTGGTATTCTTTTAATTTTATTCACTTACCTATTACATTTTTTTAGATATGGAGTACTCAGTAGGACCAGAGAACTGGTGGAACCCTAAGATAGTCCATTCTAGGCTGTTATCCATGTGGAGAGTTCTGCATCGGGGATCCCAGATGCTGAGTATGGTATCTTGGTGGGAGAGTCTATAACTAGACTGGGGGTCCCCGGGTGAGATGTGTCCCCAAGTCTCCTCCATAGCACATTTTTTGGACGCACAAGCTGGAGGGTAAGGAGTTTGACCGGGCTATAGTTGAAGAGCCGACTATTGATCATACTGTGTAGGTAAAGAGTCGGTATCTAGATTTTGTTTGGACCCACCTCCTGCAGTGAGTCCCCCTGGACATCGGTCCCGCCTCTCAGGTTCTTTGTTTGATTCTTTAATTGTATTCCTTGAAGTATCACGTTTTGATGCAATTTCTCATTTTCATATTGCGGGCACTAGACTAGCATCATGTGTTAGACCTCAGTCAAGGAGAGACCTCCAAGAAATCTCGTATGGATGAGAGTGGAGTAGGCACTTTGACTGGAGCACAACAGCCTAGACCTCCTACTGTTACCACCTCCGATCTGATTACTGGCAGCCTTGTGCATACTCTGAACCTATTGGTTCGGTGTTGGGTTCCTCCAGGAGAGTTATCGCGCCATTTTTTGACTCTGGATGAGGAGCTGATACCTGTCTATGCTCCTGCTGGCACCAACTATGTAAGTTTTCCTTTGGTTCTATCTTCTTAATCATTCTCAACATATTTGTTAGTACTGATCAGTTTATCAATAATGTAGATTCCAATGGAGCAATGCCAGTATATATATAGGCTAATATAAACTCAAAGGGATTATATGTTGGACGTCACCTAACAGTGGAGGGTAAATATTCTTCCTATTCCTACATGTATTCATGCTTACATGATTTATTTACCTTGAGTTTGCTTGAATATGCTTAGGATGAAGAGAGGCTAGCGAGGATTACTGCTCTTGAGTGTTAGATTGAGGTGCTCCAGATTGATAAAGATGAGGATGATGATGCAGCAAATGGAGGTGGTGCCGAAGAGGGTGAGGATTCTGAGGGCAAAGCATCAGATGCTTCTTAGATTAGGAGCTCTTTGATTTTGGAGAATAATACATTGTTAACTTTTTGGTTTTAGCAAAATTTTTTATTTTGCTCAGATAGAATATTTCAAAATTAACCCAGCTCAACAAATTTCAATTTTAAAGAAATTTGACATCCTCAATTGCATGAATATGTATACAATTTTCACATTAACAACTGGAACTAAGCAATTTTCTATGATAATTTTCCATTTCCCTGGCAAAGAGGGAAACACTTCTTTAAAGAGGCATCGCCTCTTTAATCCCTGCTCAAGATGCGATCGCCTCTTTTCGATAAGGTGACGCCTCCTCAAAGAGGCGATCGTCTCATCGATGGTTTTACAGAAGCTTTAAAATCCCTAGCCTCTTTTAAAAACCCTTAATTTCTAGCTCTGCCATTTTCTCTCTTTTCTCTCTTTGAAATATATCCCAAACCTCCCAGAATGACTAAGAGAAGCTTGAAACAACTGCAGACAATATTGAAAGCTTAGATGACGAATCTTGGTGTTAATTCAAGCCATTTCATCTATCGGTTTTTTGATCTTTACATGCTAGGAAGATCAATTTCTCATTCCTTCTTATTCTTGCTCAATTTTAGGATTCCCAGAAACATGTCTTCAGGTTAAACACTATGGAGCTATGCCTCTACCAGAGGAATTTGAGGCTATCCTAGGCTCTCAACTAAATTCTGCTTGTCAGGTCGCAGTTCCCTCACTTAATACCCCAGATTTGCACTCTATGTAGTATCAAATGGCCCGAATATTCAAATTTTCACCTCAGTCTTCACTTCGCCATATCTTGAACACTTAAATCCTGATAGACTCTCTTATAGAAGTGATAGTGGCAGTGGATAACAAGGAAGCATATTGGCCTTTTGCATGTATGCTCAGTTTCTGCTTCTGTAATGGTGATTCCAAGATTCTACATATTCTGGATCAAGTAGGGGCATATCTAAACCCTTTTCTTCTTATATTTGCTGAAACAATCATCAGATTAGACAACTTTGCTGAAACTAGACAATTTTCTGGAAGTCCTCTGTTACTGGCGGTTCATTTTCTTTCCATTCTCCATTTACTTCCCCTTTCTTCTCTAATTCTTTACTTTTTGCATTTATAATTTTCACAAGTATGGTTTCAAGAAAAACTGAGGTTACTCAAACCTCCCAGAGATATCACATATTAGAAAGTAAAACATTATCACACTTGAAGACTTCATCCCATTCCAAAAGATGTTCTGAGTTGGTTATCCACTTTTCCTGATACTCTAATCTAGTGGATATGCCTATGGTAGAGGTTACAGCATGTGACCATTTGGTCTTACACTTATTATGTTCCTGTAGCTGGCCTTCATTACCACCTTTTACAATCCTGCATGGCTCTATTGGTAGTATGGATAGAAATAATTAATTCTTGTGCTTGTGCATGAGTTTAGGCCTGGGCCTCTTACTTAAAATTTCCTAGATAATCTGTCTGCGACTTGGCCTTGGAGGACCATTCAGAGGTATATTGACTACAAAGGAGATCAGTCCATTGATGACCAGTATAAGGCATGGTTTCAATTATAACAAATAGAAATGGATGAATTTGTAATGAACAGAAGAATAAGGGTGTTACAGGCATCAAGTGCCTAGGCAATTCAAAAAGGAAGAAGACAAAATTATCTTATGCAATTTAGCCTTTATCGCTTTTTGTTGAATAAAATTTCCTTTTTAGTTAAATAATGTGTAATAAGCATTTAATGCAACATTCAATAATAATAAAGGCAATCTATTCCATTTAATTTGAGCACATGGCAACTATACACTCTTTCTTCATACATATCTCCTATTGTCAGTTGGTTTACCCTTGCAAATTTTCTAACCAACTATTTTCCTCTCTTTCTCTCCTTTTCTAGATCCTTAATTTTTTCCTGAATTGCCTCTTTCAAGTTTTTCAATCTAGCAGGACTTTTAAATTTTTCATTTTTCAAGTCTCTAACTTTTGGCTAGGCAGCCTTTTCTGAGGTTTTCTCCCTAGCGAAACTTTACAGAAAATATTTCTTCAGCTTGTCAAGGTTAATGGGATCTTTGAATTCATTCCCTTCTAAATTAGATATGATGACATCGCTCTTGGAGAATAGTTTCCTAATCAAATACGAACCTTCCCAATTCAACTTAAACTTTCCCTGTGGATCTATTATAATCGGCCAAGTAAGCTTTAAGACCAAATCACCCTCTGTAACCTTCCCCGACTTAATCTTCTTATTGTAAGCTTGAGCTATTCTTTTTTGATATAGCTATGAGTGATACATGGCTTTCATTCTTTTTTCATCCAATAATGGGAGGTGCACTAACTGACTTTCTACCCACTGATACTCAAGGATCTTAGACTTTAAGAGAACCCGTATGGACTGATTTCCAATTCTACTGGTAATACCGCTTCAAATCCATACACTAGGGAATACAGAGTAGCTCCAGTTGAAGTCCGAGTGGTGGTTCTATATCTTCATAGTGCGAATTGTAGGTAATAGGCCCAATCTTTATAATTCTCCAGTGTCTTGGCCAAAGTCCTCTTCACATTCTTGTTTGCAGCTTCTATAGCCCCATTAGCTTGTGGTCGATATAGAGAAGACTTATGATGTTCAAGTTTGTATTCCTTCAATAAAGTAGTTGTTTTAGCTTTAAATTGAACACCATTGTCAGAGATAATATGATATGGTAACCTGTATCGACAGATTATATTCTTCTCTATAAATCTTGCCATCTGTTTTGACCCAACTATGGTGAACGATTCTGTTTCGACCCACTTAGAATAGTAATTGATTGCTACCATAATATACATATGCCCGTTGGACACTTTTGGCCTCACTTCCCCAATGATGTCGATTCCCCAAGCTATGAACGACCACAGAGAAGTGAACCCCTGAAGTTCTTAGAAGGTAAATGGCTTACATCACTATATACTTGATAGTTATGGCATTTCTTTACATACTTCACACAATCTGCTTCCATGGTTAGCCATAAATAACTTTGATGAGTTATGTTCTTAGCTAAGTTTATCCTATTCATGTGTGGTCGATATACACCTTCTTAAACTGCTTCCATAATCTTTCGAGCCTCAACCTTATCAACACATTTGAGGTGTACTGTTGTCGGTATTCTTTTGTACAGCATCCTGTTATAGCTGATGAACTGCCGAGATAGCATTCTCAGGGACTTCCTTTCTTTTTTTTAGCGGCATCAGGGAATTGCCCTGTTTCTAGATACTGCTATAAATCTAAAAACTAGGGTTTCTCTGTAGGGTCAATCAACATTATACTTATCTCTTTATGACAGGGAGTTCATGATTTTACCAAAATGAGAGATTTGACCGCTGTTTGTTTCTTCCCTTCCTATGTTGAAGCCAAGGTGGCTAAGGCATCTGCCATCTGATTTCCTTCCCGTGGCAAATGTACAAACTTGCACTAAACGAAGGATAGTAAAATGGTAATTGCATAATCCCTATACAACTTCAGTTTGTCTTCTTTGACTTCCCAATATTTGGAGATCTGCTTTACCACTAACATCGAGTCTCCATATACCGTGATCTCATTTTCCCCCATGCTCTGGAGAGCTTCCAAACCATAAATGCAGGCCTCATACTCTGCTTGATTGTTGGTGACCTCAAATTCTAATCTTTTCACCATCAACATCATTTCTCCTTCTGGTGAGATTAGAGTTACACCTATACCTGCTCCCTTGCTATTGACGACCCCATCGAAGTACATTTTCCAAGTATGGATTTTGATTGCCCCCAAGTGTTCATCTGAAAACTTTAACTCCCATTTTGTTCATCATCCACTGGATTCTGAGCCAAGAAATCTACCACCGCCCTTCCTTTCTCCACTTTCTTTGCCATATAATCTTTGTCAAATTATATGAGTAAAACTAACCATCTGGCCAATTTTCTAGTTAATGATGGAGTTTGCTAGAGGTATCTGAGTGGATCATGCTTTAAAACCTCTTGAACCCGCTAGGATTGGAAGTAATGTCAAAGCTTTTTGGTCGCCCAAATCACTGCCAGACATGTTATCTCTGTGAGACTGTAGCTGACCTTATATGGTAGAAGCTTTTTGCTCAAGTAATAGACTGCATGCTCGACCTTTCCATCACCTTCTTGAGCTAACATTGTGCCTATTGCCTCTCTCTCAATGGCAAAGTAGAGAATCAATACTTTACCTGGTCTCAATGGTTGCAAAATTAGAGGATTCATCAAATAAATTTTTATGGTTTTGAAACCCTACTGACACTTGTCATCCTAGATAACTGGTTGATTCTTCTTCAAGAGCTTGAAGATGGGTTCACAAATATTGGTCGGCTTAGCTATAAACCTGCTAATGTATTGTAGTCATCTGATGAACCCTCCAACCTCTTTCTCATTCCTTAGTGTAGGCATTTCTTTGATTGCCCTAACCTTGTCGGGATCCACCTCTATGCCTTTCTGGCTGACGATGTGTCCTAGTAACTTCCTAAAGGTTACTCCAAAAACACACTTCTTTGGGTTAAGTCAGAGGTTGAAATTTTTTGCTCTTGTTAGGAACTTGTCAAGAGCTACGAAGTGCCCTTCTCTAGTTAAAGATTTCACCATCATGTCATCCATATATACTACAATTTCCTTGTGGACCATATCATGTAGTGATGTGGTAACCATCCTCTAATAAGTGGCTCTTGCATTCTTTAACCCAAATGGTATGACTAAATAGCAATAAATGCCTTATTCAGTAGTGAAAGAAGTCTTCAGCTTGTTAATCACTGCCATTATGATCTAGTTGTATCCTGAAAAGCCATCCATGATAGAGTACATGGCGCTGGAAGCCATACCATCGACTAAGGTGTTAATATGCGGTAAGGGAAAATCATCCTTTGGGCAGGCCTTATTCAGATCTCTATAGTCCATACACATTCTGACCCTTCCATCTTCCTTTGGAATTGGGACAATTTTAGCCAACCAACGGGTATCATCGACCACCTCTAAAAATTTCACTTCTAGCTGCTTTTCCACCTTTTCCTTGATCAGGAGAGCCCATTCCGGCCTTAGTCATCTCTTCTTTTATTTTATCGATGTGACATGAGAATACGTGGGGATTCTATGCTTTATAATCTCTCTATCAATCCTGGGCATATCCTCATAGCCCCAAGCTAATACTTTTTGTCTTTTTTTAATATTTCTTTCTTTTTTTCTCTCTCCTCAAGAGTTAAGTCAGAAGCAAGAAGTATATTTTTTGGATTATCACATGTGCCTAAATTAAATGATTTGGTTTGCATTGAATTAATGTCTAATATATGCATGAAATGATCATCACACACAGTATAACCATTAAGAAGAACATCGCACAAATAAGCAAAGTTAGATTCTATTGCATTAATTTTAGAAAAGAAAACATTGTCAAGGTCAAATAGGTTATAAAGAGAAATGTCAATATCATTATAGAAAACATGCATGTTGGAATCCAACACATAGGATTCAAAGTCACATTCCTTTTCCTAGTCGACAGTGTCCTTTGATTCCGCTACAGGGACATCCTCCTCGGGTTCTGGAGATAGCACCAAATCTTCCACCACTGGTTCCTCCCTAATAACTTCACTAGTCCCATTCACTTGTTCAGAGAAGATTTCGAAGCTGGGGACCAATTTCTTAGCAATCATTAACGGCTCAGGAGCTCCTTGGTACGGATAACTGGCACCTTCTCCCTTAAAAGTATCCCATAATCCTTTCTTCTTTTTGGCCTTAGCGTTGGACTTTCCAGTCTCTTGATAGCCTAACCCATGCTTTAAAATAGGGACTTTGGGTCAACAAAAATCGATGAGTCTGGGCATAAAATTCATGCTCTTCATGACACTGACTATCTTTGAGTTTAGCTCATCTTCATAGATCATACAGACCTCAAAACTTGAATTGACTGGAATCTTATTAAGAGAAAACTTGAGAGCAACAAATGTAGATTCAGTCTTTGCTAAAATAGTTACAACCTTTCCTTTAAGCGGAAACTTGATTTTCTAGTGAACAGTCGAAGGGACTCCTCCTAGAGGATGAAACCATGGCCTCCCTAATAAAATAATGAACATGATAGGGATGTCAAGCACATGTAAATTGACCTAAGCTTCAATAGGTCTTATCTTGACAAAAGCTCTAAAGGTCCCCACTACAGGCCTTTTCGTACTCGGTCATATAGTGTTGATTTGAAAGTGCACTACACTCGGACGTATATTGCTGATTTGAAAGTACACTATACTCGGTCGTATAGTGTTGATTTGAAAATGCACTACACTCGGACGTATAGTGCTGATTTGAAAATACACTACACTCGGACGTATAGTGCTCAGATACACTACACTCGGTCGTATAGTGTTGAATTAGAAAAGACACCACACTCGGTAGTGTAGTGTTGAGATACACTATACACGGTCGTATAGCGATGAATTGGAAAAGACACTACACTCGGTCGTGTAGTGTTGAGATACACTATACTCGGTCGTGTAGTGTTGAGATACACTATACTCGGTCGTATAGCGTTGAATTGGAAAATACACTACACTCGGTCGTGTAGTGTTGAGATACACTATACTCGGTCGTATAGCGTTGAATTAGAAAAGACACCGCACTCGGTCGTGTAGTGTTGAGATACACTATACTCGATCGTATAGTGTTGATTTGGAAATACACTACACTCGGTCATATAGTGTTGATTTGAAATACACTATACTTGGACGTATAGTGTTGATTTGATGATACACTATACTCGGTCGTATAGTGTTGATCTGAAAATGCACTACACTCGGACGTATAGTGCTGATTGGAAATACACTATACTCGGACGTATAGTGTTGAATTAGAAAAGACACCATACTCGGTCGTGTAGTGTTAAGATACACTATACTCGATCGTATAGCGTTGAATTGGAAAAGACACCACACTCGGTCGTGTAGTGTTAAGATACACTATACTCGGTCATATAGCGTTGACTTGGAAAAGACACCACACTCGGTCGTGTAGCGTTGAGATACACTATACTTGGTCGTATAGCGTTGACTTGGAAAAGACACCACACTCGGTCGTATAGTGCTGATTTGAAAGTACACTATACTCGGTCGTACAGTGTTGATTTGAAAATGCACTACACTCGGACGTATAGTGCTGATTTGAAAGTACACTATACTCGGTCGTATAGTGTTGATTATAAAATGCACTACACTCGGTCGTATAGTGCTAATTTGAAAGTACACTACACTCGGTCGTATAGTGTTGATTTGAAAATGCACTACACTCGGACGTATAGTGCTGATTTGAAAGTACACTATACTCGGTCGTATAGTGTT
>CATIWM010088404.1:0-11790 GCA_949671775.1 Mallotus repandus | reverse complement strand
ATTTATAATCATATTTTTTGGTTTTTATTAGTTTGGGGTTAGTATAAATACTCCCTCTTCCATGCATAGTAATCATCAAGCAAGCAATTCAAATATTAAAGTTTGAGTTATAAGAGTTGTAGTGTGTTTAAAAGAGTTTGAGTAAAGATTGTTTGAGTGTTTAGTGTTTAACAATATTACTGTCTTATTCTATTTTTAAATCACATATTAACCAACTTTTGTAAGTAAAGTAAGAGATCATTCAAATGCTTAAATTTTAGAATTAATAGTTTTATGCATAATTTTAAAGGTAAATAATAAATGAATTTATAGTTTTAATTGATTAAAATTATTTAATTATTTATTTTAAAATATATATTATTTATAATTTACAATTGCGTAAATATATGAATTAAATTATACATAAATAATACAAAGTAAAAAGAAAATTTTATTAAACTTGTCCCAACGTAAAATTGCTAAAAAAATAATATTTCATTGACAATTTAGTTTCATGCATAAAAAAAATCTCTTAAATTACTTTTACTAGTGCACATAATACCTTTAAAATTTATAAAAATAACCAAGATTTGCTTGTATAAATTATGAATTCCACGTCTTTTTCCAAAAAAAAATTATATTTTTTTCCAAAAAAAAGAAAAAAACAATTCTAATTATCCTTAACTTTTTGACTTGTTTCTATTTTATCCAACTTGCATTTGTCACGTCAGTCTTATTTGCCACATTAGCCTTTCAAATAAGCAACTCCACATGTCAAATGTAGGTTGGATAAAATAGAAACAAGTTGATAAATTGATGCTAAAATGGATAAAATTTAAAGGATAGGATAATTTAGCAAATTGGACTATAGTTGTGGATAAATGGGATGGTTTTCCCTATCCTATGTGCAATCTTATGAAATAAATTATTATTATTTATCAATTATTAAATTTTTTAATTTGTATAGTTTTATAATTTTCTAATTACTTTTATATTTATTAAAAATTGTGACAATTATATAAATTAAACTAATAATAAAATTATTAATTTTAACTATTATTCAGGATTCATACATATATATATATATAAAATGTAGTGCATTATAAATAAAAAATTTTGTAAAATTTTTATAATTGAATCTTATAATAATTTAATAGTTTATGTATGTAAAAGAAATTAAATTATTTTATTTAATTCTTTTTTATATTTAAATATAAAATTTTAAATAAAAATTAACATTATCTTCAAATTTAAAATATTAATTTTTCAAAACTGAATTAATACTACTTTTGTTAATATATTAAAATGTATGTCTTTTTTTGTTCAAAATTATTTTCCCTCTATTCATACTTTTATATATATATATATATATACATATATATAGATTTAAAAGGGAAGATTGTCCCTCTTGTTGGGAAAAAAAATTAATCTTTGTTGGAGTCTCCATAAAATTAAGGGAATATTAGAAATTTGTCGCCAGAATTTTTTTTTTTGGGATAAATATTGATTTTGGTGGTTATTCAGATTGATCTTTGTGATGTTCAACCAACTTCAATATTACTTATCAGATATACTTAATTTAAATTTTGTTTTTATGGAGGCTAGACATGTCAAAATTTAAAAACTACACAAAGAAAAAAAATTCTTCATTTTACAATTCATTCACCATGAATATGATAAATTACTCATATAAGAAGACTAAATTTGAAAATTTTTATATAATGTAAGAAAATCAACTCGAAATATAATTAATAGAATACATATTTAAATTAGCAATGAAATAAAAATGAACTTAAGAAAATGACAAATTTTGCATTCACTTATATTATATATTTCTTTTGGATAACAGTTTCAACATTATGCCATAACATTGAGTGTATATATATATATTATTGATTGAAACTAAACCATCGTAGGAGCATGAGCATGATCAGGTCCATCACATAATTGCTTTAGCAAAGGTGGGAAGAAAGGTTGTAAGGGGAACATCAGAGCCCAGCATTTATCTTCAATGGATAAGATAGCATGACAACATGCAGTGCCAATTTTAGTAGATTGGCCCTTTTGAAGTGCATTCATGATTTCAATGAAGCATCCCTTAATATTGATTACTGATAACCAACATTGTTCACTTCCAGGCAGCCCTGGCAGCAACCCTGGCAATGGAATATCAGGAACTGGACCTGGAGTAGGCAATGGAATTTCAGGAAATGGACCTGGAGTTGGCAATGGAATTTCAAAAAATGGGGCTGGAGCTGGTTCCAACTGTGACAACCCTATTGGAGCCAAAGCTGCCATAATTCCTACAACAATGAATAGCACCATGAGCATGGGATGTTTCTTTGAAGCCATGAGGACTAGGGGAAAACAAAGTAGAAGAAACTGACTTATTTTTCAGTAATTGGAGGGTTTGCTTGTGGCTTGTTCAAGGAATATTGTGGGGTTTTTATGCTTGCTTTTTATGTAAGTTAATGTAGATGGTACAGTTTCATAGTCTTAAATTTAGGAGTTAATTTTGATGGGATTAATGCCCATAAATTGCTAATTAAACTGAATGTTACATGTCGTTAGATATTTATTTTTTATCGTAATATTAATGCATGCACAACAGCTAAAGGAAAGCAAAGACTGGATTTATATATCAGTGAGCAAAAATATAATTAAAACGTACCCAATATTTGATTGTTTCTTGAGGTTTGCGTCTGTTTTTAACCAATAAATATTTATTCAGTCAAAGCATAAGCAAAATTCGAATGACAAGTCAAAAGCATTTAAAAGAAAAAAAAAAACTGGTGCTAATGTTTTCTTAAATTTTTTCAGGTTCATATTGAGAATTAATCCAACTAATGTATATGGAAATCAATTTTTTTTTAATAAAAATACTTATAATGCATTTTTATATCTGTTAATAATATATTAGATATAATTTAAAAGTATTTAAATAAAAAATATGTAAATTATAAAGGGTTATAACATATTTAATTAATTAAAAATAATATACTTTTCCATTAAAATAGATAAATATTTTTATTATTATTATAAAAATAATTAGTAAATCAACCCGCATTTCATTGCAGGATTATAAAAAATTTTAAACATTTTTTAGTTGTTTACAGTATGAATTTATTTCTAGGTAACAAGTATTTATATATACATATTAATATATAAATATTAATAAAATTTAATGTACACATTATTTTTATATAAGAAAATTCATAATATTAAAATTGTCAAAAAAAAAAAATCAAATTAAGGCTTATATGAGCCATCCATCAATATAATCTCACGCTACCACTCAAATCATTAATTGTGATATTAATTTTAAATTTAGTCCATCTAAAACATTCATTAATTTCATTAATCTCATTTAAGTGATGAACCAAATAACAGAAAAAGGAGAAATGTAAACGTTGTTATCTAGCATGCAAGTTGGGAGTGGAGGAAAAATTATTAAAATAAAAAAAAAATTAGTAAAATGTAAAATGGTATTTGTCATGCTATGGGCCTATGGCAAAGAAAAATTGAAAGTGTGGAGGCACCACCGGAACAAATGAAGTGAATAGTGCTTCTAATGCATTGGGCAAGTAAAATGCCAAATAAACAAAAGCAAAAACTGTCATTTTCTTGGTGATGGGAGGGCAAATTAGTAAAAATAAAAAGAAAAGTCAAAGCACATCATATCCCCAAAAGGATAAGGCCGACGGCGTCGTTTTGATGGATGAACGGAGAGAAAGACGTCAAGTATCAACACGACGTCGTTTTCATTCATGGCTACCCATAGCGGTATGCTGAAGACAAACGCGGTGGCAAACAACGTAATTTTATCGAAATAGAAGGGCAGGACAATGAAGAACACACGGTGGCAATTTTGTTATTGTATCAAAATCAAATGGCAATTTGAGCACTGTAGATATACAGTGAATTCGGTGTTTCAATTTTATTTATATAAATAGATACGATCACTTGAATTAATAATTTATTTAACAATATACTTGAGAAAATTTAAGAAAAGTGAATTTAAAAGAAAACTCTCTCTAAGAACGTCAATTCCAAAAAATAAAAAATAAAACATGCATAAACTATTGTTATATAGAACCAAAACGTTGATGGATTAATTTTCAAATTAGATAAAATAAAATGCTCCAATTTACTAATACAATGTTTGAATACCAATTTCCCCCCCTAAAACCTGATATGTCAATTGATTATGTTATTTTCCTTTCTCTTTTAATCAGTTTAGTAGTATAATTTTTTTTGAAATATTCTAAGGGTCTATTTTTATCTTCCACTCCTGTTAAAAAAAAAAAAAACTCATCACTTCAAATATATATCTGTTTAGTCTTTTTTTTTAAAGTTGACATATTAATTAAATAGGTTATTATTTTTGTTATTTTTTTTAAAAAAAAGACAAAGCTCTTACAGTTCCTAAAGTAAAACTAAATCATACCTTAATTTACCTATCACAAGAAAACTATACATATTTAAATTCTACAAGTACCTCCAATCCATTTTTTATTTTACATAAACTCTTTATTATAAAGAGTGATTGTAAAAAATTGGACTCCAACTCACTCTCTATTTCTAAATTATAGATTAGAGAGTGAGTTTGACTATCTACATATAGTGAGTCAACATTCCCTCACTATCTTACTCTTTATACAAAAGTTAATTTATGCACCTCTATTTTCTGTACATATCCTTCTTTTCTATTGACTTCTTTTATTACCTAAAATTTTTTTCTCTTTCTTTTCACAATATTCAAAGATTAAAATTAAATGCTTATAGGATAAAACAAAATAAATAGTGAAATATAAAGAGTGCATTGGACTTAAATAAAATTAGTTACTCTTTATATTGAAAGATTTCTTAAAACACTCTTTATTATCTAGAATATACTCTTTATTTTAAAAAAATACTATTAGAGATGTTCCAACCTTAATTTCAAGATAGAAACAACTAAAGTTGTAGGCACAATGTTAGGTGATATAATTAAGATAATAATTATCAATCTACCGCTAAATACCATATATAGCACCACTTGAAATTAGCTAGCAACAATTTCTTATTTAAACGAGGTCTTGGGTCCAAATTTTGATGTATGCCGTCACATTAAATTAGTTGTTAGAAAATTTTTACCACTTTTGTGGTCTTGTTTGGTTCGAACAAGATTAATCAAAGTTCAGTGGACTCTGGATATCAATGGTTCACACAAAAAAATACCATATATAGCCTTACTTCATTTCAGGATTTTATTAGATGGCGTGTGGTATCACTGTGCTGTGTGTGTTTTAGGTTATTAAATTCTAAAAAAAAAAAGAGATATATGTGTGTGTGGTGTGAATAGGTGTAAAACTTTCGTAGCGTTCCATCTCTAATCTTAGATCCCACATCGCTAACTTAGAATATGTGTATAGCATATATATTATGCCATGTTTAATAAAACTGTCATGATTTTATTAAATGACATATAGTGTCACTGTGCTGTGTGTATTTTAGGTTATTAAATTTTGAAAAAAAAAACTAAAATATTATGAATTTTAATATTATATATCAAACCATAGTTCACAAATATGTATAATTCTTATATTAATAATAATATAATATGAAACAACCAAATCCGATATATAATTAAAATTAATAATAATAAAATGTTTAAATTAATTATTTGATACATATTTGTTATTATTATTATTATTAACATTATTTATTATAATAATAATAATAATAAAATTACTATTAGAGTATGTTGTACGTATCATTTACACTATTTTTTATTAATTATTTTAATAGACAGAAAATTTTAATTTTTTTAGCTCATAATATTATCTACGATAATATATAGTATATTTCCTATTTGGTAATTAAAAATTAGAAAATTCCAATATAAATAAAATTTAAGCAAAAAATTAAATTCTTTTTTAATAAAATTTAAAATTAAATTATAAAAAAAAATTAAAATTTAATTAAAATCCATAACTGTCTATGTAATAATAATATTTATTACAAAAATTTTAATTAGTTAAACTATTTAATATTTTAAAATAATTTAATAATATATATATTAATTTATAGTCCGCGCACTGTAATGATTTACGACTAGTTTTTATAATTTCAAAACATCTTAAATCTGGATGTGCATATATATATATATATATATATATGTGTTGTGGATGATCATAACAACACTTGCGCAGTTCATATCATAAAATCTACACCACTTCATTAAATTATTTTCTTTCCATCATTTCTTATTTTTTATTTGTATATACTTAATTAACTAAGTAACAGTGACAGTATTGCTGTTCAATATAAATAATTTTTGCCGCCTAACGGTCAATTCTCATGATCACCCCCTTCTCTGACTTCCCAAGTATTTGTACAATGGTTACAAAAAAAAATCCATTATGTGGCGTTCAACTTTTATAGTTTATTTTATGGAGCTTTTATTTATTATGTTTTAAAAGATTTTAAATATTTATTTGATATGTATTAAATTTTTTTTTATGAAAAATAAAATTAATATTTAAAGGTATGATGTTGTATCAAATAAATATTTAAAGGTTCGATGTTGTATCAAATAAATGTTTAAGAGTTTAATATTGTATCAAATAAATATTTAAAGATCTTTTAAAACACAATAAATATATAAGAGTTCAATAAAACAAATTACAAAAATTCGATGGTCTTCTAATGGATTTTTTCAAAAAAACAAAATTATTTTTTGCTTCTCTAATTTTATTTTTAACAAAATTTTAACTGAACTAATACATTAATTTTAAAATCAATATTTTACAAAGAAAAAGTACTTATAAAATTTATTGTTTGGTAAAATAATTTTAAATTAGCGTGAGTTTTCTGCTAATTTTTATAAGGAAAAACCCATTAATAGGCCCTCAAACTTATATGATTTATTTCATTGAGCTCCTATACATTTATTATGTTTTAAAAAACCCTTAAAGATTTATTTGATACAACATTGAACCATTTTTTAACAAAAAAAAACGGAAAGTAGAATTGATGTTTAAGGGTTTTATGCTGTATCAAATAAATATTTAAGGGTTCAATATTTTATCAAACAAATATTTAAGAGTTTAATATGTATTAAATAAATGTTTAAAGGTCTTTCAAAATATAATAAATGTATAGGGGCTCAACGAAATAAACCATGAAAGTTCAAGAGCCACATAATGAATTTTTCCTTTTTATAAATAATCACAAAGTTTTAACTAAATGAATATTAATTATAACTTTAGCTTAATACTACAACAACCCTAAATAAAAGGATGTATATACTTGTCATGTATTCTAATTTTAGTTTAATACAATCGCAAAAAAAGCTAGAATTTTAATTTTACAACATGTCAATGAGTATCATATATTTTTTTTCTATAAAACCCTAACCCATAATGCAGTTCATTTATACTGAAATATAATAGTGAAGCTGGTGAGATATCATAGTGAAGCAGGTGAGATATGGCAATTCCGCAATTGTGAGGAAGTTAGCATTATGCATGGTGATCATGCAGTTAAAATTTTTAGTTTTCAGTTGCTCAAGGTCAATATCATCATTATGATTACGCTAGTTGTTCCTGTTACAATACATGTGCTAGCTCCTGGTTGCCACAATCAACAACGAATCATATATGTTGGTAATGGTTTCGGGGCTTGTGAATGCATTTGAATCAAACATCACAAATGGAAATTTTATCAAGTAATAATAACATATTTAGTGCTTTGATGGTACACTCGGCTACAATTGCCCCTAATGTTAACATTATACTAATATTGTAGAATATTAAACTCTTTTTATAATATGAGTAACTCTTCCCTTTTAAATTGATATTAACAAAAATGGAACCCTGTATTTTAGTATACCTTTAAAAAGCAGTTACTATTTAACTACTTCCTCGTTGACAGTATATTAAACTCTTTAAGTACAATATGGACTGTACTGCTTTTAAAACTTAGGCATGTTTAAATGGTTAACGTCCTTCTTGGCTTCTATTTTCTACACTTAAACTAGGGAATTACTTGAAGTTTTTTTTAATTTTCCTATTTTTATTTAAAAATCTTTTATTTTAGAATTCAAGTATGAAAGAAAAAAGCAACACAAACAATAAAAATAAAAAATGAACTCTCAAAAAAATTAAAAATTAAAAAAAATTAAAATTCTTAAAACTAAATTTTCTACCAAAATGGATTCATTTAAACCTAACAATCCATCATAATCCAATCAAGTGGATTACACAAGGCCCATATATGATTCTGGTCCGGTAATTGGATTTTAGAACATGGCATGAAAGATTCGTTGGTAGACTTACATGTCAATTATTATATCATGGACTTCTGTCCATATTATGAACTAAGGGTCCTTACACGTGCGAGAGATGAACACATACTTTTTTTTTTGTATTATAGCCTCAGATATTGTCTCATCCAGCTCTTTATGTCTTCTGTACCCTGCAAGATCTCTCACCCTTCGCCTAACAAAGCACTGCAACATCTTTAGGGCTTCAAGAATCCTAATTGATGATCAGTCATTGATGTCTTGCCTCTTCAAGAATCCTACAGAGCGCCTCCTCTGCTTCTGTTTCTTCTTTTTTTTATATGAAAACAAGGAAGAACTCCTAAGCAATTACAGGGAAACGATCATGTTGTAACCAACACCAAGTCTATCAAACTCCAACAACTGGTGAGCTTCATGAGGAGGGTCTTGGAAACGATGACAGCTAACACTCATTTTTTTTGCAAAATTTGCCATAAAGTCAGCAATGCAATCAGCTTCTCTGTAGATATGGGTCAGCTGCACCATCCAATCCCAATGAAGAAGGTCCTGAATTGCCTTTACCAACTGCATATGCTGATGAAGACCAGTTGCATGCTTCTAAAGAAGAGACAAGGCGCACCTACTGTCTGTTTCAAGATGGACCTTTCTTGGTTCATTAGTTAATTTTGTAGGTGCATTAGTTAACTTGTATTGGTTCATTAATTTTTAAATACTCATATATATGTTCATTAATCAAATACTGTAAATTCATTAGTTAACTTGTGTAGGCTCATTTAATTAAACATTGTAGGTTCATGGACAATATGAAAATTTGTTCTTGTTCTTTCCTTCTTTCTTGACGATTAGGCAAACAAATGTTGCTTTTTAAAAGAGCTTTGCTCGTAATAAAAAATGTGCTTAACTTTGTTTTAAGTCTACAATAAGCTCATCTTGACGTTTTAAACTGAATGCACAATTAAAGAAGCCTCATATACCATCTGTCTCAGCTCTGCTATTTTTTGAATAGTATTTCATGTCACAGACTAAGAAGGCAAGAAGATTAATGACAGTAAAACCATCGACTACGTAGAGAAGGTTTGCACTTGGTGATGTTATTCTTCCTATTACATGATTTCTGTGCTCTAACTATGATTCAGAACATGATGTCCATTGCTGTTATAGAAATATCTGTACCATCTGTCTCAATTCTGCTATCACCCAACAAAGCACTATAATATGTCCGTTGCTGTCTGTTTCAAGATGGTACTTTCTTGGTTCATTAGTTAATTACTATAGGTGTATTAGTTAACTCGTATAAGTTCATTAATTAAAAACTACAAGTTCATCATTTTTTGTTCATTAATCATATACTGTAAATTCATTAGTTAACTTGTATAGGCTCATTAATTAAACACTGTAGATTCATCATTTTTACTCAGTTTCATTATACTATATAGATTCATTAGTCAAATATCGTAGATTCATTAATTAAACACTATAGATTGATCATGTTTATATACTCAGGTTCATCTTTAATAACAGACAAATATCAATACTAGAACGCATCAGCAGACACCATAATTGGTTGCATAGGGTAAGGAAGCTGATATAGTCAGAGCCAAGGATTGGCTATCCATTGCAAAAGCCGTTATAATCCTCAAAGTGCTGAAGCACTGAATTCAAAGACTCAAGCCTTTCAGTCAGTAAAAAAATAAACGAATACGAAATTCAAGGTTCTTAATCAAATTAGCGCTTATGTTAATAGTTAAATTGAAGAAAAAATAAAGATCAAGATGTTATAACAAGGATTGAATGCAGATGAATTAATTCATGAAAACACATAGAACCAGTAAAAAAACACAACTGAAAAAGAGTGAAGAATTCAAATTCAACAAATGAGGATTGTGAAATTCATAGAAAATCTAAAAATATTGGGACTTTTTTTTTTCTTATAAAACCCTAGTTTTCGATCCCCATATCAACAGAAAAGTAATAAACTGATTAAAGATCTACAGACAGGAAGAGGGAGATCGCAAGCCATAGATTGGAGTAATGGTGAGTAAAGAAGAAGAAAAAGAAGAAGATGCAGAACAAAAAAAAAAAAAAAGCGCAAAAGAAAAAAAAAGAGAGACACGTTAAAAAAAACAAAAGCTTATTTTCACATGTGTGATGGACTCCTGATCCATATTACAATATGAACAAGGGTCCATGATATAATTTACCCTTACCTGTGGAGTATATTTGAATGTAATTTATTCTTTTTTTAAAAAAAAAAAGTATCAAAGGACATGTTTTATTTTATAGAGATTAGCTAATTTACTTTTACTTTTCAAACAATAAAGATAAATTAGTAATTATGACCAACACTTAGTAACTAATTAGAAAGGGCTGTTACAAAAAATTTCATTTTTATCTAATTAAAAAAATATTTGAATATTAATTTTCAATTGTTAAAAACTTATAATTTAAACATTATGTCAATCTCTATTTGATACGAAAAGTTGAATAGTTTAATGATATGAGTTTTTACCTCCCCTTTCCAACTAAAAAAAAATTCCCTTGATGGAATACTAAGGTGGCAAAAAAATATTTATTGATTTGATGAATGTTATATTCTATTTAACTTAGCAATAATTTCTATATATACTTGTAAAACTAATTTGAAAATCTAATATTACTAATATTATTTTCCACATTTTTATGTAAGTTAAATAAATTATAATAAAATGTAAAAAGGTAATTCAACATATATATATTAAATACTGAGTATTAAAATCATTCAGCCCAAAATTTGACACATACCTCTCTTCATAATTTAACATTCAACCCTAAATGCATATGTGAATTCTAAAAAATTCACAATATTTTTTTATCAAAAATATTTTAAAATAAAATATCTTTATTTAGTATTATTTTTTAATTAAAACACTAGTATACATATCTCAATACTACTCAAATTCTAAAAATATTAATTCATTAAAACACTATCATTCTATTAAAATTCATATTATTTTATTTTTTTGAAGAATATTATTTTATTTAAAATACTATAATTCTATTCCATCTAAAATATCTTTCTCTTCTATTCAACCATACTCTTCTATTCAGCCATAAATACATCTCTCTATTCTATTTATTTAATATAAATTCTATTATTTGCCTCAATATCTTTGAATCTATTTTTCTTGACTAGAGGTATTGGCTCTTCCTGCTCATTAGTATACAAAAACTTATAAATTTGTATAGCTAATCAATGCTAATTAGTGTGCACAGCGATTGGCTTCTCTCCAAACATGAGCAATCTTCAGGGTCCATTGGCATTGGAGCAGTCGTCCAATCTCTTGAATTAAGAGAAACTTCTACCCTGTAAAATATCTACCAAAGTCTTATTATCAATTTCCAACTCCAAGAGCTTGTAACCAAGATCCCAAGCCAAACGTAAGCTATGAACCTATATTTTAATTGAAACTTTTAGAGGTTGATTATATATATATATATATATATATATATTCATGGTGATATTTTTATTGTTGATGAAAATATTA
>CATIWM010088393.1:0-14868 GCA_949671775.1 Mallotus repandus | reverse complement strand
TTTACCATAAAAGACATAAATATGGCAAAAACAGCAAAAATGTAATAAAAATCATAAAAATGTAGAAATAAATAAAAATGGCAGAAAAAAATATTAAAATGATAAAAATGATATTTTTACCATAAAAATGTGGACTTTATGATAAAAATACCAAATTTACAATAAAAAGCATAAAAGCAATAAAAATTGCAAAAATAATAAAAAATAATAAAAAAACTGGTATGTTAATAAAAATAAATAAAAATACATAAATAAATAATTTAAAATAATAAAGGCGATGTTTTTACTATAAAAATGTGAACTTTATGATAAAAATACGAAATTTGCTATAAAAAGCATAAAAGCAACAAAAATAGAAAAAAGTCAACAAAAATCGATAAAGTGCATAAAAAATTAAATAAATGAATAAATATGGTAGAAATAAAATAATAGGAATAACAAAGTTGGCATTTTTACCATAAAAATGTGAACTTTATGATAAAGGAGCCAAATTTATTATAAAAGGCATAAATGCAATAAAAATTGTAAAAATACCAAAAAATTATAAAATACAGAAATAAATTGAAATGACAGAAATAAAAATATTAAAATGGTAAAGGTGACACTTTTACCATAAAAATGGAAACTTTATGATAAAAATGTCTAATTTACCGCAAATAACACAAGTATTACAAAAATTGATAAAAATGCGATAAAAAAGGAAAAATATAGAAATATTAATAAAAATAAATAAAAAATACTGCAGTAAATAAAATAAATTAAAATGATGCAAAAAAAATAATAAAAATGCTAACTTTACACTAATATACCCATTTTTACAAAAATTGAGAAAAAGATGCAAAAATGATGGAAAACTACAAAATGAATACAAACACTCTCGGAATCACCCGAACTTCCTTCTCCTTCTACATATCTTATTCAAAACTTCAAATCACCATAAAAATCACAACTTTACCATATTTGCAATAAAATGAGTAAAAAATATAAAAATGATGAAAAATTATATAAATAAGATGGAAAAGATGATAAAAATGAAATTTTTAGTTAAAAAACATATATATAATCCTTAGAAGGACTATAATTTACCCTAGATGCGTGCTTTATCAAAGATGTGGTTTGGTTTGGTTTAGGCAGTCTAAACCTAGTGAGAGAATTAGTTTTGGTTGAGTGTTTGGGTTGAGAGGGTGCTCCAAATACTTTAGGAGTGAGAGGATGAGAGAAAAATTCATCCAAAACAGTAACTTTCTCTCTCTAGGATCGTCTGCCTCAGAAAATGTGTCTTCCCTCCCTTTGAAAGAGGAGAAAACATTTTTTTATATCACAGCTTTGTGGACCCATGCTCTTGGGTCTATGACCCATGTGTGTGGGTTACCTGTCCCACGCAAGGGGCAAATAGGTCATTTTGACCCACACTCATGGGTCATCAACCCAAACTCATGGGCTGACCCATCCTCATGGGCTTTTTCTAGCTTTTGGTTACTTTTTTTGCCTGACCAGGCCTACTTTTGGACTTTGGTATCTTTTTGGCATATGTTGGGTTTCTTTCAGGTTTCTTCTCGATCTAAGCACGCTCGAGAAAACTTCCGAACGAGTTTTCCCCCTGTCTTAAGTGACTGGAATCTTTCATCATCGAATTTTTAGGGGACCGTCAAAATTTGGGTATCAACAGTTGCCCTCTACTTAACATGAATTGATCAACCTAACGTTTGTCAATGCATAGGAAGTAAGTTAAAAACCAGTAAGATAAAAGCTTTCATGAGGGTGTTATCTAACCTTTACCCAGCCACAAAGCGAGGTGCACTATATAGCCCTACGAGCTTCAAGTGCCAAGTTTCAAAGAAACCAAAATGCATGTAAAAACTTTTTGGGGTGCCATGTAACCTTTACCAAGCTATAAAGTGGGGGTGTCGTGACCTTTTCTAAGCCACAAGGTGGGGGTGTCATGTAACCTTCGCAAGCTACAAATGATGGGATGCAGTGACCTTTTCCAAGCCACAAGCGGGTGTCTTATAATCTTTACCAAGCTACAAACAATAGGTGTCGTGTAACCTTTACCAAGCTACAAATAACAGGTGTCGCGTAACCTGTACCAAGTTATAAATGACGGAGGGGCCATGACCTTTACTAAGCTATAAGGCGTGGGTACACTGTATAGCCCTAATAGGCCTCAAGTGTCAGGTTTCAAAAAACCAAAGTGCATGTAAAATCTTTTGTGAGAAGTGTTGTGTGATCAAAATATTGTGATGCAATTTTGATTTTGAAATCGTGATGCATGAGGGTTTCATTCGTGCTTTCAGCATTTTACCTTTTTTAGTGGGGAGTACGCATTAGGAACTTCAAGTCAATCTGGCTACGGCTATCTCACTTTGATGCGACCCTCATCGTTTCTTTAGAGTTTGATCAGCATCCCTTTGCCTAGGATATCCCTGATTACCAAGTGAAGAGCAAGCGTTCCTCATGATCATAAGGAAATTCATCAAATGAGGTCGCTGAGAACCTTGATAGATGAGTCAACCTTTGATGTCATGTTATTCCCTTTGGAGGCAAATGCTTGAGTATACTTCCTTCTTTTCTTGGGCATTCCCAGCCTTTTGGAATTCAATGTGAATACCGTCGAAGAGTTCTTTGAATACTCTTGCTCAAAATTTGAGCATTGGAGTAGATTAAGTATGACCTTTATTATTGTTCTATTTCTTTTTCTTCTCCTTTTTTAACCTCTTTCAAGGTCTAACATGATAATCGCAGGCTACCCAATCGTCTCGGTTCCCTGCAATTCTTCCTTTAATGGATTTTCTATGTTTCATGAGGTTGTCAATCATTAGATTGATTAGAAGTAAGAATCCTGGCTTGGAGCTGTTAATCAAAGTCGGGAAACTTTGAAAATTTTGTCAAAGCGAGATGGTTGCTGTTGAGGTTGACTGGTCCGTCCCTATCACGTGCCCCCTCACTGATGCTGTATACCTCTGAGAGCACTAAAAAATGATGTTTGGAGTGTTTGCATGAATGCGTGAATGTGTGAATATTAGTGAAAATTTTGTAGTAGGACGGTACAAAAGACTTCCTTGGGTTTCTAGAGGTACTTTCGGGCCTTTGTTGTGAGTTTTCGATTTCCATGTATGTCTTGAGTTGATGTCCGAGCCTTTGGAGTGTCCCTAGAACCTTTCAATAGCTTTGGGGTGTTAGAGTGTGCATTTCGGGAGCTTTGGTGTGCTTCCATGGGGTCTGCAGAGCCATCCCACGTAGGTGGGCCAATGACCCACACGCATTGGTCAGAACCCATGCACGTGGGTGGGCTCTTGACCTATGGAGCCAGAGCTTATAAAAGCCTAAAATTTGTCTTTTTCTTTATTTTTAACTTTATTTCTCTCTCTTCTCCCTTAGATTCTCTGGACTTTAGGTTTTCTTACTGCAAAACCCATGTAAGGAGGCGAAGGCAGCGACGATATTTTGGGGGATGCTGACCCTAACCTCATGTCTGACTTGGACAATCTCAGTCTAGAGGGCCTAAAGGTCAGGCAGGTCAAGCTGTGGATGGTGCAGCATGTCAGAAGCTGGTGTCACCTTATCGCACATGGCATGGAGTGAGGAAGGAGCATAAGATTCCTCTCATCTCGAACTTGAGAGAGCATGTCTAGGTTCTTCACTGTCAGTAGGTTAGTACCTCGAGCTGGATTCTTTTTTATGCCTTCTTCCTTTGATGTTATATCCCTACTGCATGATAAAATATAGGAAGTTAGAGGTTGCAAACTTAATAATGAATTAGATTGTTTAAGGAATCGTGTTTATGATACTTCCCTTGATAAGATTAGCTCCTCTGCGTGCTTCGAGATGTATTTTGCAAGGATCTTACTCTCTTTAGACTGCATACTAGGACTTGTTTGCCATATTTCCTGTCCTAACTGTGTGATTTTGTTTACCTGTAAATAATAAGTAAATAGTAGTTAGTGCTTATCATGAGACTTAGGTAGAAAAATTTTTGAGTCAAAATTTTCGTTTTGCTGACTTCCCTTTTAGAGCCCAGTGACCTACCTATCTGGTTTTACCTAGTAGCTTTACTGAAGCTAAGAAGCTCTATTGGAAGCTGCTCGTGGAGGTTTGAAATCGGGTTCTTGGTCTCAGCTTCAATGGCATTCAAAAGGGATCAGAGACGTTGAGGAGTCATCAGGCAGCCATGACTGATATGGTGGAGAGGTGGTCAAACTATACACATACCTTCCACTTCCAATTCAGGGAGATGATGATCACGACCCTTGACTTTGTTGTTATTATGGGGTTTTCTTTTACTGGTTAGCGAATCCCTTTCGAGATTTCAGAGGATCCTATAGGGCTGTACCACGATCTACTGGGCTATCTCCCTAAGTACAGAGTCTGTTAAGGCAGTCTGATTTCTTATGGCCGATTGTGGCATGCCTATGATAGTGCTACTGAAGATTGTATCCTCGGCATCGAGAGACGCACCCAGTGCTTCATCTTTTACCTAATGAGCACGATGGTGTTCCCTAATGTGAACAACACTAGCGGCTCTTGGTTGCTTCCTCTACTACAGGACCTTGATGCTTTGTAGGGCTATAATTGGGAGTCCACTGCCTACAGCTACCTCCTCCATGGCCTGGATGACACTTGCAGAGATAATTCTCAAATTTGCAATGTGTCATTGGTGGTTGATGTGAGTTACTTCAGATGCTTTACTGTTTTTCTTTTTTTGTTTTGTTTTGAGTGTACCATTCTTGATATATCCTCCCCGCAGAATTAGGCCTTCAAGTTCTATGTGTTGGCACTACATATCATTGCTGGGATGTGTAAAGGGTTCCTGTGCTTTCCTGTTTAGACTGCTCAGCCTTGGAGGGGCTCCGTGAAGTCTTTAGAGGCTACCCGCGCTGCTCTTATTGAGCTAACATTCGATCAAGTCAGCGCTTTCTTCTTTTTCTTTTCTTATTCTAAAGTTTTTGTATTCTATTTCTGACAATTATTTTTGATTGCAGATACAACTCCGATGGTGGTGGGAAGGCTATCCCACGACTTTCTCGATGGTGATGCAACGAGCCAGGGAGATTACTAGCATATAGATACTGTTTGTGACGCCTGTTGATCATGCCCGGTACCTTGGTAAGCATATGGCGAACTGGTTCTTGGTACCCACTGGTCATCGCGTCCCTCATCCTCCTCCTCTTAACATGTTCTGGGGGAAGGACATGGTGGGTCCTACTCTAGAGGAGGCGTTGGCTGGGATTGATCGCCAGCTATTCTTAGAGCCAAAGGGTGTCTCTTATCTGGAGAGTCTCATTCCTCACCTGATTGATGGCATCGCGAAAAACTTCATGATTGCTCTACCTATGGGTGCTTCCTCTTCTTCTACTCATTAGGTGTGCCTTGTTTCTCTTGTACTATCTCTACTTTACCTATTCCTTCCTTCTTACCTTCTTTTATATGTTTTCAACAGCCTCATTCAAAGAGGTCTGCTGAGACTTTAGGTGGTGTTGGAGTTGCAGCTGATGCCCCCGTCGAGACTGTTTAGATGATCTCTGGGGTAGCTACGCCGCCACTACTCCCTATGGTTCGGGCACACAACCTTCATGGTGAGGTGGTGGTCTAAGTAGTCCTTGCATCTACAGAGCCTACGGTCTTTATTCCTGAGGATGATACTAATATGAGTACCCGTCTACTTTTATTGTTTAGGGCTTTAGATTTGCTATTTGATGATTGCTCTTGTTTACAGGTTCCTTGAGATATGGCCACGTATTGGTACCAGTGTGCTTCAGGCCTAATGAGCCATTATGTACATTATTCCATGGAGGCTAATGTAAGTCTTCCACACTATGGCTCATTTCCTTTCTCAATTATGCAATGATATGCATGTGTATGTTATGAATGCATATATGCTAATGCATGTATGCTATGATGTGCTATGATGATGCAGCTTGAGCATGCAAAGCTGATGCGGGAGCGGGATGAGACTATCTATATCTGGAGTTATTCTGCCAGCAGGAGGGTGCTTATTACCAGAGTGAGATCCTGAGGTTATGGGCTAAGTTGGAGGGGCTGAGGGTCGAGATGCCGGACCCAGCAGGAGAGGATCAATGGATATCGGTGATGACGATGATGATGATGATGGTGAGGGTGATGATGAGGGTGGAGTTGAGTCCTAATCTCCCCCTTCCTTTTTGTTTTTTAACTGACTGTACTGATGGGGAATTATGGATATTTTTTTGAGACGTAGTGACTGATTAACCATTCGTGAGGTTTTTGATGCTACTTTGATGTTTGTTACGCTTTCCTCTGTCTTGTTCTATTTATTTGTCATACCATCATAACAAATGGAATGAAATAACAAAAGGAATGAAATAATAAAAGGAATGAAATGGAAAGAATTTACAACAGAAATGAATGTAATTACATCATAGAAAGATATGAATTCTAAGATGCGAATTTTATTTTTGTGATAGATATTGATTCAGGCATTTACATCTTTAACGTGTGTTATTTTTGACAATGTTTTCCATTTGCACTGAATATCATTTATCATAAGCATGGTTGCATATAGAATATTTCAAAATGACAGTACCCCTGTCCTTAATTAGTCCTCTCAGGTTTTCTAATTAAGTATTTTGCCTATCATTATTTTTCTGTTTGTGTTTGTTTTATTTTTTTCACGAATAGTATCACTTGAGACAATCGACATCGATCAATTCAAAGAACTCATTCCCATCGATGTCCATTAACTTGATTGCATCTTTCGAAAGGATAGTTTTAACTAAAGAAGGCCTTTCCCAATTAGGTTAGAACTTCCCTATTGGATCTAATAGATTCTTCTTAGCTTGCCTCAATACCCTTCTCCAACCTTGATGTCGTGCTATTTCACTCTCTTGTCAAAAGCTCTGGCAATTCTTCTCTGGTATAACTAAGTGTGATAAAGTGCTTTCAACCTTTCACTGTCTATCAGATTCAACTGTGCTAATCTTCGTTCTACCCATTTCACCTCGGGTAAGTCTGCTTCGACTATGACTTTGAGGGATTTCCTTTCACTTTGATTAGAAGCACGACTTCTATCCCGTATACCAATGAGAAATTAGTTGCCCCCGTGGATGTTCTCACTATAGTACAGTATCCCTAAAGAGAAAATGGTAACTTGTTAGCCTAGTCACCATGAGTTTCAATCATCTTTGAGAGGATCTTCTTAATGTTTTTGTTCGCTGCTTCCATTGCTCCTTTAGTTTGCGGTCTATAAGGCAATGACTTGTAATTCTTTACCTTATACCTCTCAAGCATTGTCCTTGAAGCTGTACCCCATTATCTAAGATCAAATGGTGAGGAATTTCATATCTACATAATAGGTTCCATTCCAAGAACTTGGCTACCTACCTTGCCCCTAGTTTACTGTAGGATTCAGCTTCTACCCACTTCGTGAAGTAGTCAATTATAACCAAGATGTATCTGTGTCCATTTGAGGTTGTAGGATGAATCTCTCCTATGATATCGAGTCCCCAAACTGAAAATGGCCAAGGGGAGGACATAGTGTGTAACTCTGAGTGAGGCAAATGGCTGACGTCCCCATGAATCTGACACTTATGACATTTTTGGTGAACTTGACACAATCCTTAATCATTGTCATCGAAAAGAACCCTTGTCTCATTATCTTCTTAGCTAGCGTTGTACCACTCATATGCGGACCACAAACTCCTTCATGAACATCTATTATTAGCTTCTTTGCTTCGTCCTTATCCAAACAATGCAATTGCATCCCATCTGAAGTTCTCTTGTACAGAAAACCTAGATGGAAGGTGAATTTTGCTGATAGCTTTTTGATGATTGTCTTATCTTTCTCACTTGCATCTGCTGGGTATTTGTGCTTGTCCAAATATTGCTGAATGTCGTAACACCAAGGCTTCTGATCCACTTTCACTTCCATTACCCTTACGTTCTTATAACACGGCTGATTTGACTTTCATAATACCAAAGGCTTTAAAGGCATAGTTGTTGGCCCATCCCAAACTAATGCTAACAATACTATGGCGTCCACCATCTGATTATGGTTTTTGGGTAAGTGAATAAATCTGTATTTCTAAAATGATTGTCCCAACTATTGTAAATGCTCTAGATACAGCTTTAAATTTGGCTCTTTCAGATCCCATTCATCAGTAACCTGATTGATTACCAGCATTGAGTCACCTAATATTTCAACTTCTATGACTTTTAAGGCTATCAGTGCTTCCATTCCCATCACATATGCTTCATATTCTACTTCATTGATTGTAACCCGAAATGCTAGCTTCTTTGCCATGGGAATTACCTCATTCTTTAGGGTTAATAGAATTACTCCTATTCCTGCTATGAACTGGTTTATTACTCCGTCAAAGTACATGCACCATCCTTGGACTTCAATTGCTGCAATAAGGTCATCTGGGAACTTAAATTTTATTTCTTGATCATCTGAAGTGGGGTTCAGTGCTAGAAACTTAACTACTACTCTTCCTTTAATTGTCTTCTTAATCAGATACTCAACATTAAATTTTGTCAGTAACACTAGCTAATTGGCTAGTTTCCCAACTAGTGAAGGTGCTTCAAACAAGTGTTTCATCGGATCTAACTTCGAAACTTCTAGGATTTTGTAAGACTGAAAGTAGTGCCTCAATTTTCTCATAGCCTAAACCATTGCCAAACAAATCTACTCAACATATTATACTTTTTCTCATAAGGCAACATCTTTTTACTTAAGTAGTGAATTACATGTTCAGCTCGTGCTTCTCCTTCTTGAGATAGCATGGCTCCTATTTTGCTATCTTCAATTGCCAGATACAAGATTAAGGGCTTTTCCATTTTTAAGGTTCTTAAGATTTGTGGATTCATGAGATAGTCCTTGATTATGTCGAAAGCAATCTGGCCTTGTTCATTCAAACCACAGGCTGATCTTTTTTTAGCAGCTTGAATATTGGTTTGCACACTTCTATTAATTTGCCTATGAATCTATTGATGAATTGTAACTTTCTTAAAAATCCTCGGATTTCCTTCTCAGTCTTCAGTGTTGGCATCTCTTGGATTATTTTTACCTTGTCTGGATCAACTTTAACTCCCTTTTGACTGGCTATATGTCCCAGCATATTCCCTGAAGTTACCCCAAATATGCACTTCTTAGGATTCAACCTCCAATTGTACTTGTTTACCTATTGCATGAACTTCTCTAATACAACTAGATGTTTTTATTGACTATTCAATTTTACCATCATGTCATCAATATAAACTTCTACCTCCTTGCGTATCATGTCATGAAACATTATTGTAGCCATCCTTAGATAGGTCACACCTGCATTCTTTCAACCAAAATGCATTACTCTGTAGCAGTAAGTTCCCCATTCATGAAGGAGTATATAGCACATGCGGCAATATTATCAATCAGAACATCTATGTGGAGGCAGGGGAAATCATCTTCCGGACATGCTTTATTGAGATCCATGTAGTCTACACAAATTCTTACTTTTCCATCCTTTTAGGTACTAGCACCACATTAGCCAACCACTCCGGATAGCCTACCACTTCTAGAAACTTAGCCTTGATCTGCTTCTTTATATCCTCTTTTACCAACTGTGCCCGTTCTAGTCTCAATCTTCGCAGCTTCTATTTCACAGGCTTGTGTCCCTCTTTAGTCAGAATGTAGTGCTAAGCGATGTCCCTGTCGATGCCAGGCATGTCATCGTATGTCCAAGCGAATACTTTCGAGTATTTTGTTAATATTTTTTCTAATTCTCTCTTTTCCTCAGGGGTAACATCTTTTGAAATATGCAATATGCGAGGATTTTCATCCGAGCCTATGTTAAATGGTTCAGTGTCAATGGAATGAATGTCAAATATGCTCATGTAAGGTTCAATGAAATGCTTATCATTATCATAAAAAAAAATCACACAAGTAAGCAAAATTAGATTTCATTACATCACACTTAGAGTTCAGTGCATCAAAAGATTCAAACAGATTAGCAATACAAATATCATTAGGAGTAAGTGCATCACCAAACAAGATGTCTTCTATGCTAGGCTCAATGAGAGTTGTGATGTTGACATAGTTAGGAGCCTCAGTTTCTAACCTCATACTTTGCAGAACCTGTTCAATCTCAGTAACAGAGATGATTCCTTCCTCTTTGATCTAATTTTATCCTTTCCCTATATTGTTAATTACATCAGTATAGATCTTGAAACCCGATTTCTTGATCCTCTTTATCCCATTGCATTCCCATTACTTAGGCTAACCTTGGTACTTAGAGAGGCCTTTGGAAATGAAAGTAGTTTTCTTCTCCTTGTCTGTAGTTGGATCATACCCCAATCCTTGCTTGCTAGTCTGTCCCTTGAAGTTAGGTAGTTTAAAGATTCCATTCTTCTTCTTTCCAAGCCTAGTTTCCAATCCATAACTCATCTTCTTCATCATAGTCGTCACCTTTGGACTGACCCAGTCTTTATTGTTTAGTGATACTTGAAAGGTTGGAGGTGTCACATTCATGCATGCAACCAAGATGTTAGTCTCAGCTTCGATTATGGCTACCTTTTCTATCAAGTGAAAGCTTGATCTTCTGGTGCAAAGTGGATGGTACTCCTCCTCGCGGAAAAAACTAGGGTCTCCCTAGCAGCAGAGTAAATTTAGGTGGGATATCTAGCACTATAAATTCCATAATGGATTTGATCTCTCCCACAGTAATAGTCGCTTTGAATGTTCCTACTACTTACTTCTTGGAGTCATTATAAACCTTGATTATCAAGTTGGATGCTTCAAGTTCTTTAACCTGTATCTAGAACTTGTGAAGTAACCTGAGTGGATAGACATTGATGGTCAATCCATCATCAACCATAACACATGACATCTTCTTGGCTCTCATAACCACTTAAATGAACAAAGGCATGTTATGAGCTTTCCCTTCTAGTAGAAGATCACTATCAGAAAAAGAAATAGCATTACTAGGTTTGTAAGTAGTGAAGCAATCATATCCTTGGGAGTGGTGTCTAAAGAGATCTTTGTATCATCCAAGGTGCATGCCAAAGCGTTCTAGTGTTTCTCTGATGTCATTAAGAGATCCCAACTACTGACTTGAGCTTGGGTTTTTCCGATTTGCTTCAAAACTGAATCTTCTTCTACTTGGGAAGTGTGTCATTCTCTTTTGTGGTAACTTAAGTGGTTTTATTCTCTTTTTTGGTAACTTCTTTGGCAACTTCTTTCCCTTTTACTATATCTTTCTTAGCAGGCTGATACACTCTCCCACTTCTGGTCACATGGTTAACTGATAATTCCTCATTGGAGTCATGCCATATACTGATTCCTATCACACATGGTGCAGCTGCTAAGTGAACTATAACAATCTTATCCTCTTCATCAAAATGCTCTCCCCATCCGGAGGGTATAATACTCTCTTTCATGAGAATAGCTAAAGGAGGGGCAGTGTATTTCACTTTAAAGTCAAACTTTTTATATGGTTGTCCCAACAAATCCTAGACTCCTTTCTTTTCCTTTAGTTCTCCTTCTTCTTCGGATTTAGATGGCCCATTATCATCAATAACCTCCCCAACTCTTATTGCTGCTAACTGATTTAGCTATCTTTGCATCATCATGTGAGGTGTGCAAGCAGAAAGCATGGATATATATTGGTAAGTAGAAGGATCCATCTCATCATCACTTGAGATGTAAACTAGGTCTGCAAAATCTGACTCTATTACGATTAACAGTTCCTTTTCTTCCCTTTCAAGTCTCTTCATCTCATTCTCTGGAATGTCTTGAATAGAGTTCTCAACAAAGGATTCAAGTAACCTCGAAGAGATGGCATAGGATGCTGGTGGTGGTATGTTCCAATAGTTTAGAAAAGAATTAGTGTTGACATTAAGCTATTTTTCAGGATCTTCAATCCTGCCAGAGACTATGAGGTCTTGGATTTGATCTTTTAGGACGTAACAATCATCAGTTGTATGGCTAGGCATTTGGTGGAAATGGCAATAGAGGTTGGGATTGATATAGGGTGGTAATGGGTTTGGTAGAGGTCTTGGTTCAAGAGGTTTGAGGAGACCCTTTTACTGAAGTCTTTGAAAGACTTTAGATGAAGGTAGGCTAAAGTTTGAGTGTTTGTGGTTTTTCAAGGCATTGATAGTTAGGTTTGTTTCAGTGGAACGAATGTTTTAAGTCGGTTGTGCTAGCTTTCGGTAGGGATTTTTGGGTTGAGAAATCTCTTCATCTTCAATTTTGATGCCAACTTGGTGGAGTGCTTTAAAGGTAGGGTAATGGAAAAATAGCATCTTTTGCGAAAGTGATGCATTGCTCCTCTGATTACCATCTCTATCTATTCATCCTCCTAAGGCCTATCCCTCATTAAGGCAACTTTTTATCTCCATCAAGCGATGTAGTCTGAGAGACTCTCACCGCTTTTCTGTCTTATGGTTTCCAAGTCACGTCTTGTGACATCCAACTAGGTGTTGTATTCATACTACTTAATGAACTTTTATGTGAGAAGCATTCGGTCATTCTTGATTTTGTCTTCCAAGTCAAAGAACCATGCTTTTGGCCCTTCTTTCAGTGAAGTAAAGAAAAACTTCAAGATCTGAGATTCAGTCAACTTTGTAAAAGCCATGAAAGTAGCATACTGTCTTAAGTGGACTCAGAGATCCCCATTACTGTTGAATTTAGCAAAGTTTGGGAGTTTGAAATCTTTAGGCAGAGGTTCATCCTTAAACAGTGAGAGGTCAGTATAGTCACGACTTCTTATGGCACTCTTCTCCTTCAGTGAGAACTTAAGCTGAGTCATTTTGTTAACCAATATCTTGACCTCCTCTGATGGCTCGGACTTAGTGAGATTGACTGGTAGGGCAATTGGCTGGGGAAGCATCCCTCTCATAGCCTAGTAGTACTCATTATCCTTAATGAACAATTATGGAGTGGGAACTTTATTTTTCCTTCTATCAATCTTTGTATTAACTAACCCAAAAGCTTCTCCCTGCTCTCCTTTCTCGTGGATCATCTGTTCCATTGTGGCTTTCATCTCTTTCTTCAGAAAGTCTGATAGGTATCACTTATCAGTTTTTTGAGAGCATCTTTCAACTGTTCTTTTGTGTTCTCAGCCATTATCTCTTGAGTTAAATCATTCATAGGAATGACAGGACTAGTACTGGTGCGTTTAATAGCCTTGATCTTAAAAGACTTTCGACGAGCTATGTTTCTGCACAAGTATGTATGTTAGGATGATACAAGAGATGATGCATGCGTGTGTGATGTGATGAATTCTGCAAAAGAACAGGGTTAGCGTGTATGCATGGTGTGATATTTATAACTTTACTAATGTGGTGATGCAAAATGGCTATAAAAAGATAGTGAGTTAGTACATGGTGAAGTTTCCTAAGTGTATGTATGTATGCATAAGGAAAGAAAGGAAAATAAAATGATCAAACAAGGTTAGTATAAAACCTGCAAAATGAACAAACTAAGCACAAACAATCTCTTTTTCCATCCTTATTACTCCATACGGTAGAGATTTCTATCCTAGGTGGGTTTTTGAATCATAGCCATGAGGGAACTATGGTTCCACTCTTAGACTAGGCTGTTTCCATTCATGATGATCAGACTCAAGAGGTAAACTAGGGATCAATGCCCATATGTACTAGAGGTAATAACACGATGTCAATGAGAGGCCCAATTGTCGGGTCTTACATGGTGTCTATAGTTTGTGCGCACCCGTGAGTGTACAGACTATAGTTAACACAAGGGATCCAAGTTCGTGTTCCTTTCATCGACATTCAATGTATTTACCAAAAGACATGAAGGCTTCGTTCAATAGTTTAGAACTTGACTCTTTTAGCATGAGTGTCCACAATCTAGTTAAATTCTTGATTCATCCACTTGATTTGATAAGGACAAATGGACGACTTCTATACGTTCCATCATCAAAAGATGTCACTGTTTGTCAGTCTTTACAGATTGTCTAAACTAATGTGTATGATTCTTGTCATTCCTCGTGCATTAGGCTTACATAAGGTAAACGAGGATCATATGAGTCTAAGCGTGGACAGTCTATAAAGACTAATATAATGAAAACAAATGGTGGCAGGCACCAGAGATGTTATATCATTTTTGAATATCAGGTCAAATGGACAGTATCAAGACAAGGATATCATGCAAGAGCTAGGCAGGATCCTAGGGGAGATTTCTACTGGTTTATCTATATGAGTTGTGTTAGGCTTACGGCTTGGGCTCTTTTAGCAAGAATGCCCCCATATGACTAGGGTTATAGACTCCGGTCATATAGTCTAGCATTCTTTTACCTACGCGAGAAAAACTATACCCTATTTTTGACTTGGGAGCTAGGCCGCATCACTTTAAGACCTACAGCTTTTCTTGATCGAGTAAAGCCTAAAGATGATAATACCTATCTTTGTCACCCCATGACTCAAGTTGAATCATAGTGGCAATGTCATTCAGTATTATCAAAGGTTTAGGGACTAAGGTGCATGTGGTGAGTGTGATGATATGCAATTATGCTGTTGTGAAGGTGAATAAATGAGTTATGCATAATAAGAAACAGTCTTTCATTCATACCCCTTGAATTATGAGTCCCCAGTAGAGTCGCCAAAAACCTGTGATCGGTACCGGGGGTCCACAGGATCTGTGAGTTTATAGCATCAGGGCACATAAGCTAATGGCGACCATCTAATGGATTTCCGTTTGTTATTATTTGTGGGAGGGTCTACCTGATGAGGCCACGTATGTAACATCCCCATTTTCATCCATAATTAATATTATATGAACATATGCATCTTAGACCATTCCATTTGACTATGTGTATTTTTCATGAATTGAATTTAGTTGACTTGTTTACATGAGTAACTTAGGGACTAAATTGAGCTTTAGCATAGAAG
>CATIWM010088350.1:0-18741 GCA_949671775.1 Mallotus repandus | reverse complement strand
TGGATGAATTGTGATTGAGGATTGAGTAAGTAAAAATCAAGTAATCTAAGGAACTGATTTAGGAAATGAAATAGCTTTAAGTTTGGTTGCATGCATTGAGATATGAGAGTAGAATTAAATTAGTGTTCTTGAACTTGCATGTGATAGATAATTAGAACTTAGAGCTCAGAGTGAAAGCTGGTTGTGATTTCTTAGTAGGGGCTGATCGGAATTCAAGGGTAGAGCAACAAGAAAGGAAGGGAAGCGAGCCTCGAAGGTGAGTAAACCTTACTGAACTCATAGCTTATTTCGAATTCTTGGCAATTGCTGAAAGTGTGTATTTTGGTACTGTTTTCTTCTTGCTATGTTTAAATGCTGTGGTTGATTTTGTTTGCTTGATTCAATTTTGCAATAGTTGGTTCCACCCTCCCCCTTATTTTTGTGGGGGCTCGGCAATGATACTTATGTTCCTGAAGCTATGCATTACCATCCGCCTAGGCCGTCTATGGCAGCTGCTCGGGAGGAGGCTGAGCAGGTTATGTTTGGTGCTTTAGATAATTTATTTGCTAATACCAATGTCAACCCTAAGAATATTGGCATTCTTGTTGTCAATTATAGTTTGTTTAATCCAATGCCCTCACTCTCTGCTATCATTGTTAATAAGTATAAATTGAGAGGTAACATTAGGAGCTTTAATTTGGGAGATATGGGATGTAGTGCTGGAGTTATTACGGTTGATCTTGCTAAAGATTTGCTGCAAGTTCATAGGAATACTTATGCCGTTGTTAGTATTGAGAATATCACTCAGCATTGGTATAATGGAAATAAGAAATCTATGTTGATACCCAATTGATTGTTTCGCGTTGGAGGTGCTGCTGTTTTACTTTCTAATAAATCCAGGGATAAAGGGCATGCCAAATATAAGCTTGTTCACATCGTCAGGACTCATCGTGGTGTGCTGATGACAAGGCATTTAGGTGCGTCTATCAAGAACAGAATGATGCAGGGAAGACTGGTGTCATGAAGTTAAAAGATATATTTTTTTATTTTTTTGCTATATTTCTCTAAGAGTACTATGGCATTAGCATTTATTCATTCTAAAATCTGAAATTGCTGACGTCAAATACTTTGTGTAACAAAATTAATGGAACTTTCTCTTGAATTGATGTTCAGAGTGTTTCGTCTTTCTACGGCAAAACACACTCCTATCTGTCATAGATCATGATTAGCAAGATTTACCCAGTTATGCCTGCACAAGGGACATGTCCATCTCTTGAGATTCTTTCTAGCATCACCTCATATGACCTTCTCATCTTTTGCAGTGTTTAGGTCTAATCGGTTTCCTTCTCTACCGAGTAGATTATGCAGAATGTAACTGCTTGAGATGGTTGGTTGGAATTTTTAATTCTTTCTTCCAAGTTTATCCTGACATCTCAGTTCTGAGCAATTTGCATTTGCAAGAGCTGTGAAATTAGGATGTTCAATGTTTTACAATTCTATACAAGTTGCATTAGTTAGGAAGAAACAAAGTCTCACCAACCATTCTCTAGCTTACAGTCACATCTGTTTCAGATCCTAGAGATGAAGTGGAATGGCAGGCTAATGTTTACTGTGTGGCCAACCAAACCTGAGCATCCCTCGTGAGATTGTCTATTTTTTTGTGTTTGCTATTGATGTTTGTGACTAATGTCCCAAAAGATGTCTTAAAACCTGTAAAATGTGGACAAGGTCTTGAAATTACTTGTCAACTAGAAGTTGGAATTTGATGAGAGGAATTGAAGCCTTGTCTATATATGTAGATGTCATGATGTTAATCTTCTTGAATCTCTGATTATCTGCTTCATGAACATTATCTAAGATCAGTGTTTGTAACTTCTTAAAAAAGCTCATTTAGTTGCTTCTTGCTATTTTGCAACCTTGTGCATTACATCTTCGGTTACTTACAAGTTTTGCAATTCCTATTGTTAAGAGAATTTGATAACTATGGCATTTTGCAACAGTTGGTTCCACCCTCCCCCTTATTTTTTATTTATGAAATCAAATTTCTTAAGAGAATTTGATAACTTAGGATAGTCAATGAAAAGTGTAAGACAATACTTCAGGAACTAACTTGGGTACATAATTGAGTTCTCTTTTTCTTATTATTTAATTCTAACATTATTATTGGCAAGTTGTCGCATCAAATCTATAACGGCTACTACTGTTCTGTTACCACTACCCCTATCTTTTTTATTTTTTTAATTATTAACGCCAGTTAAGTTGGCGGAAATAGATTGTCATCTAGTATTTCGGCCACATTAAGTGGCAGAATAGGTTTATTACTTTTTTTTTAATTTTTGAATTATTTTTTTACCCCAAAGTTGGAAATTCTTTGAAAACCACCCTAAAGTGGAAAATAAAATTTCTTTTCACCCTAAATGGGTAAAAAGCCCCTTGAACATCCTTGAGTGAAGTAGGTAAGAATTCACCCAAAGAGCTATTTATCCTCTTTGATTATTTATATGCATACGTGTGTGTTTTAGGACGTGATCAATTTCGCATGAAAAATATGGCCATCAAAGTTATTGCTACTTGCCTCTTGCTTCACAAGTGTGGCTTCCAATTTCAACCAGTTTTCAATTACAGGATGAAGTACGTCGGGGAAGGTAAACTGTTCTCCCCCAAACTTATAGTCTTCGGCCTCTTGGTCTTGTTCCAATATCCATCTACTTTTTCAGTTACAGGATAGAGTACTTTGAAAATAAAATTGATTTTTGGTGTTCTGTTAGGTTTTATGGATATTGTGTGAAACAGTGATGAGTCTGCAATTTCTCAACCTGATGTGGGTGGATGGATTCCTCTACCCTATGCTGGAAAAGTTGGGCATATTGATGTTTTCATGGTACTCTTACTTTACGATATGTCTCTTGATCGTGTCAGAACCGACAAAGGGAAATCTGCTATGCACATTTCAGCAAGAAATGGCCATAGTGAAATTGTTCAACTGTGTATGGATACATGTCCAGACGCTTTGGGGTTATTGGACAATAAGGGTCGTACAGCTCTTTATATTGCTGCAGAGAAGGGAATAAGTAATGTAGTCAAGACTCTTCTAGTTGTTGGTGTTTTGTTTAATTTTCTGGTTTCTAATTTAACAGAGCACAACAAAAGCATAAGGGAGATTTTGAGTTGTAGAAGGCATACATTTTATTCATTCATAGCTTCAATTTATACAGCAGATATAACTGAAAATGAGCATAAAATGGAGATTCTAAATATCATAAATAGTCTGAAAATAAAAAAAATTAACAAACTCCTAAAAACCAGGTCTTCATGATTATTTGCTAACTAATTTATTTTCTTCTTCATTTCAGCATGTTTATTCTGACTTGGCAGCAAAGGTTCCTTATCAGCATCCTAGTCATCAACACATCAACTTAAAACATGAATAATTCTTCAACATCAGCAGCTCCTGAGGTATTGTCTCCAACATTCTCCTCTTAAACTATGGAGCTACATATTTCATGGTTATTTTTGGCTTTTTCTTGGACTTCAATAATCATAAAGTCAATTCCAAGTACTTTGTTTTGTCCAGCTTGTGCAGTCTTTTTTGTTTGTTAGTTGATGTTGCTTGAATCTTCTTCTGAGAACCGTGTACTGCGGTAGTAGTCTTGGACACCTCCACTTTCTTTTTACCTTGAGTGTTAATTTTTTTATTGGGTGAACCAGCTACTACCTTTTTCTTAGCACTTCTGAATTCTTTAATAGATTTGTGTTGTTGCTTTCTTGTTTAGCTTCTTCAACATCAATTCTTATTGTTGTATGAGGACAAATTTGCGAACTTTTAGCTTTGACTTTGATGGATTTCTTGTTTGTTCTCTTCTTTGGTTTTGAATACTTGTTGTTTTTTGTGTGAATTGCAGCTTGCTCTTCCTCCAACAAATCTAATGAGAAGCTTTTGCCTCTCATTTTAATTTTGAATACATCCTTGTCATTGTCATTTTTTATCCGACATAACTTGTTCTCAAACACAACTTTGTAGCCTTTTTCTAGAAGCTGTCCAACACTCAACAAATTTTGATCAATTTCAGGAACAAAAAGAACATCAGTGATAAGTTTTGTACCTTTGCAACTTTCAATGGCTATTGTCCCTTTGCCTTTGATAGTAATATAATTTCCATTGCCAATTCTAACTTTTGACACTACAGACTTGTCAAGCTCCTTGAAAATTTGTTGATTATTGGTGATATGGTTGGTGCAGCCACTATCAATGAGCCATCTTTCACTTGGACTTGCAAAACATGTAGCTACAAACAAATGTTCTTCATCTTCATTTGGTTGAATAGTAGCAAACTTGGCTCCTCCTTGCTGTTGATTTTTGCATATCCTCTCCACTTGTCCTAATTGCCCACATTTGTTGCATTTTACATTTGGTCTCCACTAGCATTTTTCTTGTGGATGAATAAAATGTATGCCTTCTACAACTCAAAATCTCTCTTATGCTTTTGCTGTGCTCTGTTAAATTAGAAACTAGAAAATTAAATAAAACACCAACAAGTGGTATCATAACATAAAATGGAGATTCTAAAGATCATAAACAGCTTAAAAATAAAAAATAACAAACTCCTAAAAACCAGGTCTTCATGATTATTTGCTAACTAATTTATTTTCTTGTTTATGTCAGCATGTTTATTCTGACTTGATAGTAAAGCTTCCTCATCAGCATCCTAGTCATCAACACATCAGCTTAAAACATGAATACTTCTTTAACATCAGCAGCTCCTGAGGTATTGCCTCCAACACTAATGGCACCACAACTTCAGGACCATCTTATAAATGCCAGAGAAAAAAATGGAAACACACCTTTACAATTGGTTGCATTTAGAGGACATGGTGATATATTATCCATGCTAGTAAATGATGCCAAGATTATTAAAATGGTAGAGAATAATGCAAGCTTGACAACCATTGGTATCGTTCAATCAAGTACACTTTTTCAAGGTACTAGAAAGGCATGCTTCGCAAATCTATAAACTCTTTCAATTTTGAATATTTTTTTTCCATTTATAATTACTTCCAGAGTATTTAATTGGCACATGAGATACTGACTAGTTCTTATCAAATCGATTAAACCTCAAAGCAAGGATAAAACTTTTTTCACGCCTAATTTTTTTTATATTTAAAGCTCATATTTAAAGGATAAACCTTTAAATATTAAATTTAAATTTACTCATACTGTCTCAAATTATGCGAAAATTAAGAGCAAATGGAGCTGTAAAAGGTTTAGAATTTGCAGCCATCAAAAAGAATAAAAAAGGAGCTACTAAATTCTCCTCGGGACAAGATCAATCACAAAAATCAGAGAAAGAATCATAGCCTGCCGCAGAAGAGAAAAAAATGAAATTTCCAGAAGCATACATGAGAGAAGCACATTTAACTTGGGGGTATCTACAATTATTGCATCTATCACATTTTCAGCAATCTATAATCTTCCAAATGGGCTATTTGTGAGTGATAGGAATGGTAAAAAAACCGTCAACGCAGTTTTAAGTGAAGATGAAGATTTTAAAGAATTCATCATGTATAATTCTATAGCGTGCAGAACTGCATTTGCCTCCATAGCACTCCATTTTATTTTTTCAATATTTGCAGCATGGAAGACTCGTCCTCCTGCAATCATAAACTGTGTCTTCTTCTTGAATTATCTGTCCATCGCTGCCATGTTCGCTGCCTATTTTGGGAATTTGCATTAATTGTTGCCTAAATCTCTGGGCAGCACTGTTTCATAGGCAGCCATTTTAAGCTTTGCCTTCATAATAATATTGCTTCCCTCGATATGTCAGTTTTTTTTTTTTCATTTTCTTAGGGATTATATATACAATCTGTACGTTTTTTATTCGTAGTGTTTATTTTTACTGATCATAAATGTTGTTTTGTAATTGTCCACATTTCCTTCTTCTATGTTTTTTTTCAATAATTTTTTCTTTTCTATTTCTTCAAAGAACATGATAAAAATTCATTTATCAATAAGCAAAAGACATGAGATATTAAATTAATATTAGTTCAACTCATGATCTAATTACAGGGGAATTAAAAAAAAAAGTAAAACTAGAAAGAAGCGAGGATACATGCTAGTCACTAATTTGGGAAATTTTTAGTAAGCTTTATTTTAAATAGGAAATTTTATAATAGCCATTTAATTTTTAGTAAGCGTTATGAAAAATTTTATAATGCTTTTGTCATTTGATGAGTTAAAAGGTCAAACTAATAATATTAAGTCATTTAGGATTCACTCATGTGTTATTAGATTTTAGTTTTTATTATTTTAATTAAATGTTTAATTTTTATTGGTTTGACCTTTCAACTCATCAGAGACCAAAATCACTATATAAGGTCTGGTTATGTAGCTTAAATACTGATGGACTGTATAATAAGGAATAATCATTTTTTATAAATCAACCATGGTAGAATTTGAATTCTTCACCTTATGATAGAGTTTTTACTTAACTACTATTTCACTATTAAAAAGAATATATTTTTAAAGTATTAAGAGAATTTTTTTTTAATGTTTATAAATGGATCCTTACCTATATCTAGTACATTATACCTATGGAAAATTCTCCCATTTATAATAGCCAATTTTTTATGTCTTACTTTTATTTTACTTTCATCCAAATAAAACAAGGAGTAATGCTAAACGGCTAGAATCTAGCCACATTTTTTTTTGGCTAGAAAGGGCATTAATATGATCTCATGTGGAGTGTGAGGGCTATTAATGGAAAATTATAGAAGTGCAATGCCCATAAAGTCCTCCATTACAAATTTTGAATTTTTTAATAATTTCCTTCCTTTTTTTTGAACTAATATGGAATCACAAAGCTACAACTTACAAGTCATCTGCCACTTGTTCTCATAAACTGAAGATGCACATTAGAAACATCTTGCTTTGCGCTTAATAGGAGTTCTCAAAAACTGTTTTCATAAACAATTAAAAGCATTGTTGCACCAGTTAACTTTGCTGTATTTTGGGGGCAAAAAAGGAAAAGGGTAATTTGAGTTGAGCTTTCTCCACAATGCGATTTGTTCCATGGTACCTTCATCTTATTATCAGTCAATTGCAGCGGGTTTAGCATGGACTTCAGGCCAACATCCACCAGAAGGATCATGCAGGGGTAGCACTAGCTCATTAACTAATTTTGGCAGCTGATTCACTTTCTTCCTTTGTGTAGTCCTCGTGAGCATAAATATTAACCTTCCAAGCTCACATATAGCCATCAATCGAAGCACCAGTACAAAATTGTTGGATTTATTTGTTTATATATGGAGAAATCAAGTGACCAGGAATCAATTGTATAATATATAAAATTACAAATGACAATACCACATTGTCCACTTGATTGCTTGATGGACACTATATATTATATAGTTTGCTTGACAAACTAAAAATATGAAAATAAAAAAATAAATATTATAATTATTATTAATATTAGATAATTTTAAATTGTAAAATTTATTAATTAAAATATATTATTATATTTGATAGCTTACTAATTATTATTTTTAGGTTATAATTTAATCTTATTGATATTATTTAAAATTAATTAATGAGCTAAATACTATTATTTATATATATATATATATATATATATATATAGAGAGAGAGAGAGAGAGAAATTTAGTTTTTTTAATTAAATTTATTTTTTTGAGTTTAACTAAATAAAGTTTTTAGTTTTATGGAGGTAGGTCATGGCTCTTCAAAATTGAAGGAGAGCCATATATATATTTCAAATTTTTTTTTTGGGAGGAGAGGGGGTGGAGATGGCCCCCTTAGTAGTTCCACCCCTGGACATAGGACATTGTCTATATATATATATACACCCTAGTAGTTTAATATGTGAATAAAAAAATTATTTAACTCATGATATATAGTAAACAAACAATTAAACATATTAATATTATCATTATAACATTTTTACTTAAATAATTATATGATATCACTTTAATATTTTTTATAATTAATTTTTTTCAACTCTAGAACTTATTTCATATAAAAAAAATTTATTATGATCATAATTAATCATAATATAATAAAAAAGTATTAGTTATCTTTTTAATAAAAAATTTAAAAATAATAAAAGTTATATTTTCTTTATATAATAATTTAAATATTACATCCCCATTCAACTTATAATTTATTACAATTTATCGAATCACATATTTAGGTTCTCGAGTTTAACTCAAAAACCTACTCGAGTAGCTCGAGTTCGACTTGACGGTAATTGAATTGATTCTGAGTTTCTCCTGAGTCAATCCCGAGTAGTTCGATTAAGCTCGCGAGCCTATCGAATCACATATTTAGGATCTCAAGCTCGATTCAAAAACCTACTCAAGTAGCTCAAGCTTGAGTTTGACTTGACAATAATTGAATGGATTCCGAGTTTTTCCTAAGTCAATCCCAAGTAACTCGTGAGTCGGTTTGACTCCATTATACCCTATATATATATATCCTAGGGGGGTGGGATGACAGAAGTTTTGAGAATTCAAGAGAAGGTTACGGCGAGACTTTATCATTACGATAGGTGTCAAGTGGAAATGCAGTGATGTATGTAGCTGAGGCATCCTAACAGACTAGGGTATGCACTGCAATGCAAAACCCATAGCCGTAGGTGTAACCTTACGTTCAATGCTAGAATTGACAATTTATTATCTTTCCATTCATTGCAAAACTTCCATGATCCCTTCCCAAACCAAACGTGAATCTTTCGATTCATTTGGCTCTCATGCTCAATGTTCTAGAAATAGAAAAAAATTTCGCAATTTAATTTTTTTACCAAATTTACCAAAGAGTAAAATAGAAATCCGATAGATGTTATCTAGGGAATATATATATATATACATGAATCTTTCGATTCATTTGGCTCTCACACTCAATGTTCTAGAAATAGAAAAACATTTCACAATTTAACTTTTTTTACCAAATTTACCAAAGAATAAAATAGAAATCCGATAGATGTTATCTAGGGAGTATATATATATATATGTATGTATGTATGTATGTATATTACTGTGCGATAAAAAAATAATAATTATAATATTATTTACCTCATCAATTTTAAATAATATCAATAAGATTAGATTACTTAATAACAATAATAATAAATAAATTATTAAATATAATAATATAACTCTTTTTAATATAATACTTACTTTAATTAAAACAAAGTAATTTTAGACAAAATTATATCGTTTTAATTATCTATAATTAGGGGTGTGCAAAAATCGAAATCAGACCAAATAATTGAACCGAACCAAATTTAATTTGATATGAGTTTTTGAATATTTTATGGTTTCAACTTCGATTGTCATTTTGGGTGAAAATTCGGTTCGATTAAATGACCAATTAACGAATGCTCACACCTATCTATAATATAATATATGTCTATTTGTAATATATCTATCTATTAATATACAATAAAATTAATAATTATAATATTATTTAGCTCATTAATTTTAAATAATATCAATAAGATTAAATTACAATCTAAAAATAATAATTAATAAGTTATCAAATATAATAATAATATATTTTAATTAATAAATTATACAATTTAAAATTATATAATATTTATAATATTAATAAAAATTATAATATTTATTTTTATATTTTTAGTTTGCGAAGCAAGCTATATATTATAGTGTCCATCAAACAATCAAGTGAACAATGTGGTATTATCATTTGTAATTTTATATATTATACAATTGATTCCTAGTCACTTGATTTCTCCGGACATAAACAAATAAATCCAGCCATTTTGTATTGGTGGTTCGATTGTTCTACATGTGAGCTTGGGAGGTTAATATTTATGCTCACGAGGACTACACAAAGGAGGTCCACATTGACAAAAGATTTTAGAAAAGTAGGGGCATTTTTGTCAAAAAAAGTTCAATAATATTATATTTAGTCTTCCAAAGCTTTCATTGGAAAATGTAAGAATATTAATGTTTTTGTCTTTCTTTTACATATTAAATATTTCTTTTTCTAATATAAAGGCAAGTCTTTTTACTGTCATTCACTTTATTCTAAAATAAATAAAGACAAAGGTGTATTTATACCCCTAATATTTTGACCTAAAAATACATATGCCTCTTTTATTTTTTTACCATTTAAGCATAAATTCTATATATTTTTTAAAAATGTTTTTGGCCCTTTTGATAATGGTAGAAAATTCACAGTATTAACACCGTTTGTCTAATATGACGTGGATGGTAAATTGGTAAAAAAAAAAAACCCAACTTGTGTTTGAACATTTAGCAACCTTTTGTTCAACCAACACCCTTGCAAAGGCGGGAACCAAACACCACCTTTACTGCTGCTCCTGCTCCACCACTTTCCACCGTCGTCCGTCACCGGTTCCTTTTGTTTTAAGATTTATATAACGTATCTGATCAGGTCCAAAGATCCGTCAACTGTCACTGCTGCTGCTGCTGCTTTTGCTTCTTCTTCTTCTTCTTCTTCCTCTTGTCTTGTTAACAAAACAACTACCTTATGATACTGGTCCACCACTGCGTCATTCTGCTGCAGATGTACCTATTGCCAATCTTGGTGCTGTTGTATCAGATGATAACTGATGGACACACTTTCTGCTTCACATGCTCTTTTAAGCATATTTGTATAACTTATTTGCTTAGTTGTCATTCTTTTATGGCTTAATATAGATTTAGTTAGTTACAATACTGGTTGTATATAAAACTATTGAGATCAATGAGAAAAGTGTGAGCTATTCTTTACAACCATATTTTTTTGATATGGTATCAGAGCAAATGCTCTTCTCTCTCTAAATTTTTTTTTTCTCAACAACCAAACAACACATTTTCCTAGTAACCAAGCAGTGGAGTTTTCCTTGTTCCTTAATCATATATTTTAATGGAGCGCCCAGAAGATTCACCAGCAAGTCCTTTCTTCTTGCATCCAAATGAAAATCCCTCACTGATTCTTACTTCCACGATTTTTACTAGAAACAACTATCATTCATGGTCTCGCCCAAAGAAAATGGCGCTGATTTCCAAAAATAAGCTTAAGTTTATTGATGGAACAATTTTAGTGCCAAAGAAGAATGATCCAATTTATCCAGCTTGGGAGTGTTGCAACACAATGGTTCTGTCTTGGATAATAAAATCTTTGTCTACTTCAATTGCTTAAAGTGTAATCTGGATAGATTATGCTAAAGATCTTTGGAAAGATCTGTATGATCGCTTTGCTCAGGGCGATGCAATTCGTATTTTTGATTTACAAGAAGAAGTTTCATCTTTGAGGCAAGGTACTCTCTCTATAACTGATTACTTCACTCATCTTAAGATCCTTTGGGAAGAGTTGTGTAATTTGAGACCTTTGCCTACATGTGTGTGCATTCCTCAATGCAACTGTAATGCATTTGAGATTATTAGAAAGTATAGTGAACATGATTATGTGATTAAGTTTTTGAAAGGATTGAACAACAATTTTGCTACAGTGCAATCTCAAATTTTGATCATGAATCCTTTGCCACAAATTAATTGAGTTTTTGCTTTGGCATTGCAATATGAAAGGCAAATTGGATCTAATCCAAATGAAAGCATAAATGAATATACTATTCTATATGCTAATCGAAGCACATATGCTCCAATCAAAAACGATTTTGAAAGTCATAGAAGTATTGTTGGAGCAGGTTTTGGTCATGTACAACAGAAGTTTCATAATTCTGGAAGTAGGCCTACATGTTCCTTTTGTGGTTTCTATGGCCATTCAGTGGATAAGTGCTGTAAAAAGCACAAATATCCACCTGGTTACAAACAAAAAGGAAAAGCTCCAGAATATGTTGTTAATAAGGTCGAAAGTAGTATGAATTTTGGCAAATTTGGCAAGAGTCCAGATTGCAGTGCTAGTCAAATAGAAAGCAGGTTCAATTTTGGTATCAACACAATGGAAGCAAGTAGCAAAACTCAGAAAGGTGTAATCATAAAAGATGAGTTGAATAATTCTGAAAGTCTAATTTTTCCCAAGGAACAATATAAACAACTATTGTCTTTAATTCAGTCAGGCGCTCATGGTTGCTCAGCTTTAGCAAATAACTGTTCAACATCTTTTACTTCTATGCCAGAGATAGGTATTACTTCACAAGTATCTACTGTTATATTTGCTGCTACAGTGCTTTCACAAATCACATAGTAGGCTCCTTGGATCAGTTTCTTTCATATGAACTTGTTTACAATATTTTTGTTAAATTGCCAAACAAAGCAAATGCTTTGGTTACTCATATTGGAAAGGTTCAATTGGCTCCTAATCTTACATTGCAAAATGTCTTGGATGTTCCTAGTTTCTGTTTTAACTTGATTTCTGTCAGTAAACTCATTAAACATTCTTATTGCTTTCTTATTTTCATGCCTAACCATTGTTACATACAGGATATCAAAACTTGGAAAATGATTGGTATAGCTAAAGAAGAGAATGGATTATATCAATATCATGCTATTTCTTCTTCAGCAAATTAGTCTGCACATCAACCAATTGCTGTTTCTTACAATATCACAACAAATAATCTTTGGCACTACAGGCTTGGACATCCTTCTTCTCCAAGACTGAAAGTTCTTAGTCAAATAGATAAATCCATTAGATCATGTGATTTTGTTTGTGAGATATGTCATTATTGCAAACAAAAAAGATTACCATTTCCTGTTAGTTTTTCAAAAACTCAGAATTGTTTTAATTTAGTTCATGTTGACATTTGGGGGCCAATGTTAAATAAATCCATATATGGTCATAGTTTTTTCTTATCAATTATCAATGACAAAAGTCGTTATCTTTGGATTTTTCCTATGAAATCAAAAGCAGAGACTCGTTCTTTAATTTAGAATTTTTGTTCATATGCCGAGACTCAATTTAATGCAAAAATCAAATGTGTAAGATCAGAAAATGGACTAGAGTTTGACATGCAAAGTTTTTATGCTCCAAAAGGCATATTGCATCAAACCTCATACATTTACACGCCTCAGCAAAACAGCATTGTGGAGCGTAGGCATCAATATCTTTTAAATGTTGCTCGATCTCTTCGATTTCAAGCAAAACTACCATTATATTTTTGGATCGATTGTATTTTACATGCTGCATATTTGATCAATCTTACTCCTTCTCCACTTTTGCAAAACAAAACTCCTTATGAAATCTTATTTCTTAAACAACCTGTCTATACTCACCTTAAATTTTTGGTTGTCAATGCTTTGCTTCTACCATTTTGCAACATCGATCAAAATTTGATCCTAAAGCAGTCAAAAGTGTCTTCCTTGGTTATCCTTCTAATGTTAAAGGATATCGACTCTTTAACCGTGAAACTAGACGAGTTTTTATCTCTCGAGATGTTCATTTCAATGAACATATTTTCCCTTTTTCACAAACACATACTCAATATGATTTACATAGTGTTCCTTCTCACAGTGACGATTTTAATGCAGATCATATTTGGACACAAGATCAAAATAGCAATATTGATATTGTCCATTCAAGCTCTTTGCCTATATCTGATCTACCAGGTAATGACAATTTTAATCCTTCTTCACACTCTTTGCCCACTCAACCTTTATTTTCATTTTAACCTCAAAGATCCACAAGAATTTCAAAACTACCTGTCCATTTTGAAAACTACCATTATTCCATTAAACCATCCACTACTCCTCATGTCCTTTCTAAAGTCCTTAGTTATAAAAACCTTACTCCTTCTTACTCTCATTTTGCCTTTCAAATAACGCAACATACTGAACCATGTTCATATAATGAAGCAATTCATTTTGATTGCTGGAAACAAGCAATGAATGTTGAGCTTCAAGCATTGCAAGAGATCCAAACCTGGGAACTTACTACCCTTCCACCATTCAAAGAGCCTATTGGTTGCAAATGGGTTTACCGGATTAAATATAAATCTGATGGCTCTATTGATCGATATAAGGCCCGTTTCGTGGCTAAAAGCTACACGCAATAATCAGGTATCAACTATCTCGATACTTTCTCTCCGGTGGCTAAAGTGACTACTTTTCGTGCTCTTATTGCCATTGTAGCATCTAAAAAATGGCTTCTCCATCAGCTTGATATCAACAGCGCCTTTTTACATTGCGATCTTCATGAAGAAGTTTACATGGACCTTCCTCCTGGTCTTATTCCAACAGCTCCTAAACAAGTCTGCAAATTAACAAAGAGTCTTTATGGCTTGAAGCAAGCTAGTAGACAATGGAACTTAAAACTCACATATCCCTTGCTTGCTCAAGGCTTCTCTCAAGCTCATTCTGATCCTTCACTGTTTATCAAGCAAACCTCTTCTTCTTTCATCGTTCTACTTGTTTATGTAGACGATGTCAACTTGGCTAGTGATACCATCGCTGAAATTGCCGATATCAAATCTTATCTTCATGCAGAGTTTAAAATCAAGGATCTTGGTCCTTTGAGATATTTTTTAGGACTTGAACTTGCCCGGTATGAATCTGGTATTAATCTTTGTCAAAGAAAATATGCCTTGGATCTTCTACGAGATGCTGATTTTCTTGGTGCCAAGCCTGTCTCTACTCCAATGATTGCCCATCTCAAATTGTTTAAAAATGATAGTGTTCCTTTATCTGATGCTACATCCTACAGACAACTTATAGGTAAGCTCCTTTATCTTACTATTTTGAGACCAGATATCTCCTATGCAGTTCAACAGGTTTCCCAATTTCTTGATTGCCCTACACAAAATCATTTAACTGCTGTTCATCGTATCCTTCGATATATCAAAGCTTCTCCGAGACAAGGTCTATTTTATCCTACTGCGAATTCTTTACAATTAAAGGCTTTCTCGGACTTGGATTGGGCTGCTTGTGTTGATAGTTGTAAATCGATCACAGGGTATTGTGTTTTTCTTGGCGATGCATTAATCTCTTGGAAATCTAAGAAGCAACAAATAGTCTCACGTTCCTCTGCTGAAGCTGAGTATCGAGCAGTCGCTTCTGTCACTTGAGAGTTGTAATGGTTGCATTATTTGCTTCAAGACCTTGGTTTGCAACTTCCAGCTGCTACTCTATATTGTGACAACTTATCCGCCATTAAAATAGCTGAAAACCCTGTGTTTCATGAACGAATGAAGCACATAGAGATTGATTGTCATATCATTCGTGCTAAAGTTCAACAAAGTTTCCTTCATCTTTTACCTGTCTCTTCAATTCATCAATTGGCCGACTGCTTTACCAAACTGCTTTCAGCTCCTCAGTTTCATCATTTCATCTCCAAGTTGGGTGTATAGAATTTGTACACTCCAACTTGCGGGGGCTAACAAAATAACTACCTTATGATACTGGTCCACCACTGTGTCATTCTGCTGCAGATGTACCTGTTGCTAATCTTGGTGCTGTTGTATCAGATGATAACTGATGGACACACTTTCTGCTTCACATGCTCTTTTAAGCATATTTGTATAACGTATTTGCTTAGCTGTCATTCTTTTATTGGTTAATATAGATTTAGTTAGTTACAATACTGGTTGTATATAAAACTATCGAGATCAATGAGAAAAGTGTGAGTTATTCTCTACAACCATATTTTTTTGATACTTGTCTCCGCTCACCGGCGCCAACTCCCTCTTCGACTTGGAGTGATGCCATCACTATGCTAACATTATTCATCTAAAAAAGCCCTCTTGAAACTTTAATTTTTAACTTAAGTGTCGCAAACCACAAGGTATAATAAAAATTCATTGTCCTTCTTTAACTATTCTATCCCTATCTTTTATTGGGTATTTTTAAATTTTGTTGGTGGTCGTGTTTTGCTTCCGTAGTTTTGTTCTTTTTTCATTTTTTGAATTATTTTGAATCAAGAGTTTTCTTGCTTGGGTTTTTATTTTTTTCTCCAGATTTTGAGTTTATATTGTTCTAGTATCACGTGTTCTTTGATTAAAGAAAAATGGTTGAAGAAATTGTATGATATTCTCAATTAGACGGGTCTGTCTGACCTCTTGGAGTACCATCAAGCACTCGTATAACACGGGACTCTATCAGAAACTCAAGCTTTATCTCCTCTAGAGGAGGCCATTGCGGTGGAAAGTACTTGTGTTGGTCAAGATAAGTTTCTTCGCAGGAATAGTATTTGGTGTTGAATAATAGTAACAATGTAAGAAATGCAAAAGAAAAGCCTCCCTTAGTCATATGAATGTCTACGCCCATTTTTCGTTTGGAATTATAAAGGACTAGCTGTGCCATAGCTTTCCACTCCAAACAAAACATAGAGTACACAGCAGATGTAGTTCTTTTCATATCTTGCACTACATGTATGAGATAATTTTCACTTTTTAAAGTACCTAAAAAATTAATTTTTGACAACTACGTAGTTTAAACTACATGATATAATATAAATAATTTTTAATATAATATAATATAAATAATAAATATGTATAGTATAATTATAATATTATAATATAAATATATAAATAATATAATATTTATTATATAAATATTCGTTTTGCAAATGCCATGTAAATCTTGCTAACTAGAAGAAGAAGAGAGAGGATGAGAAGATCAAGTGGACCACAAAAGAATAAAATTGTTGAAAGATGGACGTTTCTTTTTGACTAATTCACATCCTAGTCAGCATAGTTGAATGGTTTGTAACGGGGTTTATTTGTTAAACAAGCTTCAATCAGAAGGGGCTAAAATCACAGAAACAATAAAATTTTGTGTTTAAATGATAAAAAAAAAAACATAAGAGGTTTATGTACTCCTCAGCCTAAATATTAGGGGTTTAAATGAACCTTTGCCCAACAAATAATTTTTTTTTTTTTGAAAGGTACCAGAGAACATTCACTAATATTCAAGAACAATTACATGATATAGGAAAGAGGGAATTGAACCCACTCTTAAAGATCAGACATTGAATAAGCAACTCTAGCACAGAGATGAGCTGCTTCGTTTGCAGATCTTCTTACAAATCTAAGATCCACCTGATTAAAATGATTTAACAAAGATAGACAATCGTCTAATAAAATGCCTACAGTAGAAACATTGTGAGGCTTCTAAATAGAATGGACAACATCCAGAGCATCCATTTCAACAATACGATTATCATACGACTTCAACAATGACTTTATCCTTCGGGTTGTAAGCTCCTGTGTATCTCTTGGAAAAAGCATGCACAAACTGACCACAATCATTTCTGATCACACAACCAATACTAGCAAATTGAGTACCAAAGAGTGCCCCATCAACATTAACTTTATAGAAACCAGTAGAAGGTTTAGACAAAACAAGATCGCCACCATTTGCAGACATGGAAGGATCATTATGAAACGCCATGGGACCAGATTCAGAAGCACACTTCCATTGATATAACAATTGCCCTGATGAGTTCAACAATCTAGTCACAGTCCATCTTTTTTGCTTTCAAATGCAGCTATTCTGATGATTCCAAATTTGCCAGCATATCATTCCAAACAATGGGCGATCTTTTTTAGACAATCTTGCTAATACACAAAAAACCCAATTAGCCACTGTAGAATGCGAAACGGCAGAACACTGAGAGATGAGTTTTGCACTATATTTCCTGAGCATAACAACAACAAACAAAAAGATGCAAGCTTGTTTCACCATCAGTGTTACAGACCGGGAAAGTATGGTTAATTTGGACATGTTTAGCAAGAAGGGCAACTTTGGTTGGCAAGCAATTTGAACATAGTCTCCATAAAAAATCCTTAACTTTGGTGGGAGCTTGTAAATTCCAGATGGGCATCCATTGAATATTCTGAGTCATTTCCAATACACCACGAAGTAGTCTATAACAGCTACGGACGGAGAAGCGTCCATCATTTGAAAACTTTCAGAACGAAGAATTTGTAAGAGGTTTAGACGATAGTGAGATCTGTAAAATCTGAATGCTATCAGCTTCTTTAAAAATATCTCAGACCCAACTAATATCCCATTCTTAACCAGTAACCGTCAATAAAATAGAAACTAGAACATGCTGTGGATGGCTTTGTGACGGAGTTGTAATTAGACATGTCGCTGATTTAAGCAACCGACAACCTGTCCATATGCTAGTATCTTGCCCATTACCAATCTGTATACAATCGCCCTGTTTCAGAATGTCTTGAGTGGACCATAGACTCCGCCACACATAGCTAGGAGACCCACTCAAATCAGCTTCTAGAAAAGACTTGTTTTTATAATACTTAGTTTGGAACAGACGCCTACAAGAGAATTAGGCTCTGAAACAAGTTTTTAAGATTGTTTGCACAACATTGCTAAATTAAAGTCTCGAAGCTTTTTAAATCCTAACCCGCCAAATTTTTTGGGGATTCATAATGACTCCCATGATTGCCATTTGATACCTTGACCCTGAGAAGTATTATTTCCCTACAAAAAAAATCGTTCATCAGCATCTCTAAGTCATTACATAGATCAATCGGCAACAAAAAGACATTCCTATTGTAATTGAGAATTGCCTGCACCACCAATTTTAAGAGAACTTCTTTACTTGCTCTCGATAGGAATTTTGTGCTCCAATGTTGTAATTTCTGCCACACCCGCTCTTTGATATAATTCAAAATTTCTCACTTGTTCCGCCCAAACAAAGAAGGGACCCGAGATACGGACCTTCAGTTGATAGCATAGATGTCACAGGCTGTAATGTTACAGGGCTGTGTTATAGGCAGCAGTCTGCATGTTACAGGCTGCACAAATTGTAGGCTGCAGTCTGACATGTTACAGGCTGCACAAGTTGTTACAGTCTACTAGTCAGAC